>NCQV01126715.1:0-15039 GCA_002740545.1 Lophocereus schottii
CATCAGTGCCTTGCATCGACTCAATCTTTGTTTGATTTAATTTAATTTAGTTTAATTTATTTTGCTTTTTAATTCAAAGACCCCCTCCTTCTTTTGCCGTCACTTTCATTCTTCATTTTGAGTTATCTACAACACTTGTCCCCGCTGTGATCATTAATTGTTGCTTGGCATTATTCAATATACCACAGCTTGGGTTTGGTTTTTCTTTATATAGAATTTCTTTTGTTTGGGTTTTAATTCACTTTATCAAAGTGAGGATTGTGCATCACAGTTGAAAACTTCAGTTTTGTGCTAATTTTGTTATTATTGGTTTTTTATTTAGTTATTTATAGTTAAGTCATTGTCTGGCAAATCATAATATTAGTATTGTAACTCTTTTAGTCGTTAATTTGGTGAGTGTCTGATTTTCTTGAGCGGAAATTATAAGTTTAGTTATTAAGTTTTGTTTAGTAGGGATATTTAGAGTTTAGCTAACAAAATGGTATAAATTGCCTTTAGCTCCAATTTGTCTCATCATTTTATTTTATGCTCATTTTATTTTTTTATTTACTTAATTTAGTTTAATTAGTGTAAGCTTAATCTTGGGTCATTATTTTCTTCGGTCTTATTTAGTTGGTAAATCGTTAACAATAGTTTAACTAATTAAGTGGTCAAATTCAATCCTACTATCTTCGTGGGAACGACCCGTAATCGCTGGATCATACTACAAGTTGACACCGTTTTTTATATCAACAAGTTTTTCATGTCGTTCTCAGAGATGGTAAGTATTTAATCGACCACTTCTTTTTACTTTGCTATTTTTGTCGAGATTTGTGCCTTTTATTAGTTTTTGTGGTTTATTTTATTTATTATTAGTCTTTATTTATTTATTATCTATTCTCTTTATTTGAGTAGTTTTTATTTAGATCACTTGAATTTATTTTCTTTCTTATGCAAAAAAAAAGACCAAAAATACGATTGTGGATGCGGGACTTGCATGATTGTTTGGGTTACGGAACCTAAAAGAAGAAGACTAATTAGGATCAAGCCTGAACCTAAACTTGAAAAAATGGCTAGACAAGAAAGGACTGAAAAGGCCTTGAATGATATCTTTTACCCTCAGCGTTCAACCTTATCTTCATGCTTTAATCTACTCGCCTTAGGTACTAATATGAACCTGAAACTAGAACCACATTAGATTCAGATGTTCCCTAAATTCACTAAACTTGAAGATGCTTATTTATTTTTAAGTGAATTTGAAGAAGTAGGCAATATGATACATTTTCAAAGTGTTAATATTCATATGGTTAAACTAAGATTTGTTCCTTTCGCTTTAAAAGATAATGCCAAGAGATGGATGTATATTTTGCCTGCTAACTCTATTTTGAATTGGAATGATTTCGTTAAAGTTTTCCTGTGAAAATATTTTCCTAATGGCAAAACTGTTAAGGAATGAAATAAATCAGTTTATTCAGTTGATAAGGAGCCTTTCTGGAGGTACATAGAAAGATTTAAGAACTTGTTAGTCCAGTGCCCCCACCATGGTCTTGAACAGTGGCGTTTCTATCAAATTATGTATGAGGGTCTGGACCAACAAACTAGGACTATGCTAGAATCTATGTGTCATGGTGGATTCTTATCTAAGAGTCCTATCGCAGCTTGAGAATTCTTAGAAGACCTAGACGAAAAGACAATGCAGTGGGAGGCCACTAGAGATGATCGTTTGAGTTCTAAAATTGCCAGTGCTAAGGAGGGTATGCATACAGTATCAAACTTAAGCCATATAGAGTTTAGATTTATAGCTTCAGAGAACCAGTTAAAGGGGTTAACTATTTAGCAATCACCGATCTTTTAAAGTGCTACCATTACATATTCTCACTGTCAATCTCCAGACCATACCTTGAGTGCTTGTCCGTTCTATGCTTACCAGTTATCAACTGGAACTGAGCCAATGAACATGGCCTACTAAAGGCCAAGAAATGACCCTTTCGCACCAACTTACAATCTAGGGTGGCGTAATCACCCTAATTTTTCCTAAAGTCAAGATCAGAACTTAGGACGTCCTAGCACACAAACCGGAATATTCCCTGAAAACTCTTCCATCCAACCCTATCAAGCACCTAGGCTACCGCCTCCCCTGTTGCCTATACATAATCACCTCCTGGCTATAATGAGATTGATAAAAGATTTAACAATCTAGAGATATCACAGAATAGCTTAGAAAAAGTAATGAGGACAATGACAGAACAGTTGTCTCAGCTAGTCTTAACTAATAAGGAAAAAGGAACATTTCCTAGTCAAATAGAGCCCAACCCGAATGTAGGTCCATCTTCAATGTGCACACCAGCTTATGATTATGTGAAAAGGGTTAATGCAATAACTTCACTTAGGTTAAGTCATTTAATTGATCATAGCTTAGAAGACTTTATGAATGTCCCTGTTTAGTTTTCTCTATCTCTGTCTCCACCATCTCCTCCTGAGAATGATTCTACTTCTAGGGATGCTGCCGATGGCATTTTAATTGACCCTTCCTGACCTATTGATGTAGTTGACCCCAAAGAGACTAAGCAAGATAAATCCAAAAAGGGGGATAATACATCTCAACTTTCAACTATTGAGCGGGTTTATCAACCTGCTGCACCCTTTCCAAGTAGGCTAAGGAACAAGAAGGACCTGGCCTATGTTGATAAGATTAGAGAGACCTTCTCTCAAGTCAAAATCAACATACCCCTTCTAGATGCTCTCTAGTAGATGCCTCCCTATGTCCAAGTTCTTGAAAGAGTTGTGCACCACTAAGAGAATAACCAATGTCTCAAAGAAGGCTTTCTTAGCCTCAAATGTGAGCTCAATTATCTCACACCAAATCCCAACCAAATGCAAAGACCCCAGTTACCCTACCATTTCTATAGTCACAGGGGACCAAACCATCCATAGAGCATTGTTAGATTTAGGGGCCAGTGTTAATTTGCTTCCATACTCAGCGTCTGAGAGGTTGAGATTGGGAAAGTTAAAACCCAATAGAACGATTCTCCAGTTAGCTGACTACTCCACTAAAGCTCCTAAGGAAATAGTCAAGGATGTTTTGACTAAGGTGGGTGAATTCATATATCCTATGGATTTTGTTATTCTGGAAACTGACTCTGTTGCTAACTCTGAAACCCCAATACCTGTCATCCTTGGTCGACCTTTCCTGTTTACTTCAAATACTTTGATCAATTGTAGGAATGGTATATTAAAGTTATCTTTTGGAAACATGACTGTGGAGCTAAATATTTTTAATCTGCAAAGACAACCTGCTACTTTTGATGAGTGTGACAGTGTTAATTGGCTTGATGTGTATACTTGTGATGACTCATGTGCTGACCGTTTGATTGATAATGACATATGTGATGAGATTGATTTCCTCTCGCCTGATTCTTCTGATTCCCCTTTTTTGCACATACTTCCAATCCCGCATTAGAGTTGAAGCTTCTACCTGATTCCCTTAAGTATGCCTTTTTGGGTTCTAATGAGACTTTTCCTCTGATTATTGCATCTGACCTAACTGAGGATCAAGAGGATAAATTATTAAAAGCACTTAAGGAAAACAATAGGGTGGACTTTAAGTGACATAAAAAGTATTAGCCTCTCCTTTGTGCAACATAGAATTCATCTTGAGGAGAATGCTAATCCTTATAGAGACCATCAAAGACGTTTGAACCCTTTCCTACAAGAAGTCATCAAACAAGAGTTCATTAAGTGGTTAGATCATAGGATAATCTACCTAATCTGATAGTGAGTGGGTCAGCCCAGTTCAAGTCGTTCCTAAGAAGACTGGTATTATCGTGACTAGGAATGACAAGAATGAGTTAGTTCCCACTAGAGTCTAGTTTGGGTGGCATGTGTGTATTGATTATAAGAAACTGAATGCAGCCACTAGGAAAGACCACTTTCCTTTGCCTTTTATGGACTAGATGCTTGAGAGGCTAGCTGGACATAGTTACTACTACTTTTTAGATGGATATTCTAGCTACAGCCAAATTGTCATAGCACCTGAGGACCAAGACAACACCACTTTTACGTACCCTTTTGGTACTTTTGACTTTAGGAGAATGCCATTTGGTCTTTGTAATGCTCCTGCTACCTTTTAGCGTTGCATGATTTCTATATTTTCTAATATGATTGAGCAATGCATTGAAGTGTTTATGGATGATTTTTCTGTGTTTCGTTCCTCCTTTGATGACTGTTTGGCCAATCTAACAAGAGTTTTGCAAAGATGCAGGGAAAAGAATTTGACTCTAAACTGGAAAAAATGCCATTTTATGGTAAAGAAGGGAATTGTTTTAGGGCATGTAATTTCACATGATGGGATTGAGGTTGATAAAGCAAAATTTGATTTGATTGCTAATCTTCCCCCTCTCACTTGTGTAAAGGATATTAGGTCATTTTTAGGGCATGTAGGACTTTATAGGTGGTTTATCCAAGATTTTAGTAAAATTGCTAAGCCCTTGACAAACTTTTTAGCCAAAGATGTACCTTTTCACTTCTTCGAGGAGTGTTTAAAGGCATTTAATAGGCTAAAGGAAGCCCTGACTTTTGCCCCTATCCTACACCCTCCTATTTAGGGACAACCCTTATTTATTCGAATATTGTTCTGATCAGATTTTTAGAAGGTGTATCCCTGATAATGAGATTATAAGTATCTTTTCTTTTTGTCATGATCAAGCATGTAGGGGGCAATTTAGTGGGAAGAAAACATCTGCGAAAGTCCTTCAGTTGGTTTGTATTGGCCTGCCTTATTCAAAGATGTCCACTTGTACTGTAAAAGCTGCCCGAGGTGTCAACAGTTTGGGAAAGTAGGTAAGAGAGATATGGTGCCCCTTGTCTCAATTATTATTGTTGAGATATTTGATATCTGGGGAATTCATTTTATAGGACAATTTCCTTGTTCTTTTGGGAATGAGTATATTCTCCTTACCGTAGAGTATGTGTCTAAGTGGGTTGAGGCTGTGCCAACTAGGACAACTGAGGCTAGAGTCATTGTCATGTTCCTTAGGGAAAATATTTTTAGCAGGTATGGCATACCAAGGGCTATTATTAGTGACCGGGGTACTCATTTTGGCAATCGTTCTTTTGATTCATTATTGAAAAAATACTTAATCATTCATCGTTTAACCACCGCCTATCATCCCCAGATTAGTGGCCAGATAGAGGTTTCTAACAGACAAATTAAATAGATATTGGAAAAGACTGTGAGTAGAAACCATAAGGGTTGGGCAGATAAGCTCGTTGATGCTCCCTTGGTTCATAGGACAACTTTTAAGACCCCTTTATGTATGTCACCTTTTAGGATTGTCTTTGGTAAGCCTTGTCATCTTCCTGTAGAACTTGAGCATCGGGTTATGTGGGCTATAAAGACTTTGAACCTTGACTTAGAGGTGGCTAGGGTAGAAAGGAAGTTAAAGTTGAATGAGTTGGAAGAGATCAGAGCTGAGCTCCAGGATACACAAAGAGAGAGCGAAATTATTTCATAACAGACATATTCACAGGAAAGAGTTCTTCCTAGGTCAGAAAGTCTTACTTTATGACTCCAGACTACACTTTTTTCCAGGTAAGTTGAGATCTTGTTGGACTAGTCCTTTCATTATTTCTCACGTTTTTCCACATGGCGCTATAGAGATACAGGATCCCACGAGAGGTATGCATTTTAAGGCAAATTGACAAAGGTTGAAACTATTTCTGGAGCTACATGCAAAGGAGAGAGAAGTAGAGTGTCTGATACTATATGAACCATAGTACAGAGATTGAAGTTGTGGAGATTAGCTTGGATGCATCCAGTATTCAACCTGTTACTGTTGTTCCTTTGTACAAATCTTATTTTGTATATATTTTCCTTTTATTTTATATTCTTTATTTTTTATTTTTATGCTTCTCACTCTAATACTTTTACATGCAAAAGAGATATTACATTGTTTAGGTGTGGTGGTGAGGGCCTTTGAATTTCTACCCAAAAAAAAAATCTAAAAATACCAAAAAGATTTTCTGTTCTTTACTTTTTCTTTCGTCTCTTTTGTTTTATTTTATTTTGGGGAATGTATACTATTTTGGCTAGATTTACTCTTTGTAAATTGGTATTAGGTTGTATATAGGTGGGAGGTATCTGATAAAGAACGTAATTTTAAGTGTGACATTCTGTACCAGACTTTTAACCTTATTATTGCATTGTAACTATGAGTCCAATCCTTACTTTTAAATCACCATTATCGTAGGACATTAGGCCTCATAGTTTACTCTCTCACTTGTCTGTGCACAATTGTTTTTTGTTTTGCTTTTAGTTGCATTCAAAAAATGAAAAAAGAGAAGAAAAAGTGAGTAATAAGTTGGTAATGACAAGTACCCTTTGAGGTATGCGCTATTGGTTGTCATCCTTTGAGGCAATACTGCTACTGAAAAAACTTGCTTCCTATGGCAATGGGTCAATAAAGTAGTTTGTCTTGTCAAATGGGAATAAGTCGAACTTTGGTTAGCCTAATCCCTAGGGTGATGGTACACTTACAAACCATGCACTAGGATGGATATATGGTTATGCTAGTTTTTGGGGTGAAAAGTTGGAGTTAGATGTCATCCATGAGGACTTAAAGTCTAGAAGTGCAGACCTTGTTTATATACTGGTTGATATCTTGGTTAATAAGGTGATAGGTCTTGTTGAAATTTTACACTATTTCCCCTTTTATATTTTTGTAAAATTTTTCTTTTCTCTTTACTTTCTTTTTCCTTTTCTTTCTATTTTGTTCTTTTTTCTGATAAAGATTTGGGGGTATATCTTCTGCAAACCCTCACAAGATCTTACTCGTCTACTAGGGAGAGCCTAGGAGTCTAAAGGGCTTGGTGCATATGCTACATGCAACCGTAATTCCTACGAAAGTGAATTAAGATTTTATTTTCAATTTTTTCTTTCTCCCCATTTTTCTAGGATTTTTTTTATCTTACTCTCGGACGAGCACTTAATTTGTTATAATATTTTCTTTTATATTTTTCTCCTCTTTGTTTGTTAATGCTCTTTTTCTCATAAAATTTTCTCTTTCTTCTCTTCTTAGGCTTATTTTCCCATTGGTGAAATTAATCCCAAAAAGTTAGAAATTGTTTCTTGATTTTCTTTTGTTTTTTTTTTTTGAGATCAAGACATAGATCATTGACCCATTTTTTTAAACAAGAGACTTTTATACTAAGAGTATCAATGACATCTACTCTTTCAAGCCATGTAATGTTTTTTTATTAATTAGAGAATTAGATATGGTAATTCGTCATTAAACATTTCAAGATTGGTTTCATTATACCCAATTTTGTAATAGTATTGACCAAATTCAGCAATATAATTTTTTAGATATCGCATGTCTCAAAACTCATTATTGTTAATCTTCCTTTGCCACCCTCTAGCCTATTTTTCGAAGTCACGTTTAGCTCTAATAAATTCGGTTTTGATTTCCTTAATTTTTTGAACACAGCCACTAGTGTTTTTATCATTCTTAACACATTTTTACCTTCATCATCTAAAGATCCATACCAGTTAGTTATAGTGCCAGAAAAACTATGTTCGATATAATTTAGGAAACTTTCTATAGTCGATGTAGTATTCAAATTCAAGACACTATTCATGTCTCTTTTTCAATGTTTAAATATTTCTTCTCTATATTATGAGTCCCAACAATATTTAAGATGTAACTTGTTTGGCTAATTAGGCTAAAGCTAATTTCTTCCAAAGGATGTGACTTTCCTTGAGATGAACCCAAAGGAAAAGTTAGTTATATGTCATACCGGAACGTATCTACATTTCCTAGAATGGGTATTTGTTCTGAAAGATTTATCAAACTCTTCAGGTTTAGGTACAATATTGTTAACTAGATCGGACTCAATTTTATCTATGTTGAGTTCTTCTCCAATCTCAATGATTTCATCGTCAAATACCATTGTACTATTTTTTTTTTTCTAGTTTCCTCCTAAATTCTTATAAAGTAACAACATTGAGATCCTCTAATTTAATTAAGTTCATCTGCTGATATATTTCTTCTTACAACTGGATATTATTTGTCTTTTCATTATCATCAGATAATACGTCTTATTTTTAACTATTTTGCCCATGATTTTATTTAATTATTTTAGTTTTATTTTTTATCAAACATATTCCGTAATTCCTCAAAATTCTACCGCTTATACTCCATCCTCTTCTTCTTTCTCTACCTTTTCATATGATTTTTCAATTGATTTTTCTTCTACTCATTTAGGATTTTTATATTTAGCAAATGAAATAGTTTTTGTTTTTTAGGTTTTGAAAATGATACTAATGCTGAAATGTAGTGCTACTGCTTAACTCATATTTTTTTACTATGTCTAATTTTGTTGATCAAATGAAGATGGATTATAGATAACTGCTTATTTACCTCCTTAACTTTAGTCTTAGATTTTGCTGAAATTGTTGTTAATTCCAAACTGATATAGTTCAATTGTGGTGCTACTGATGTGGTTCTTCTGGTGAGCGTGCAATATGTGAATAAATAGGAGCAAGACAACTAGATGATGATTCAAGCATTAAAAATAATTAATTATCTTAATTAACTATAAATTATCTTAATTATTTTTGGTCACGTGGCTCTAATACTAGTTGAAATATGACATCGAGTAGAAGATCGTACCCTGCGCGAACCCATGCCCATCAGGTATTGAAAAATAAAACCTATATCGATGCCCATCGGGTTTTGCAGGTTTGCGAATTTTATTCAGCTTTCACATAGAGAATGAAAATTAATGCCTGTATGCAACCCATATCCAAGACCGATATATATTTTTGTCATTATAAAATTGCAAAGCAATGATATTTTGGGATAAACAACACGAAGGTACCTTAAGTTTTGTGTAAACAACAAAAAGGACCCTCAGTTTTTAAAAATAACTCAAAAGTACCTCGGCGTTTGAGAAAATCAATAAAAAGGAACCGATTTACTATTCACCTATTTTGCATAAACGCAATAAACTTTTCATAGATTTGCCATCAATCCTTAAAAAGTTACCTTCGAAAAATCAAAATTTGTGTTTGTGATATTTTGCTCACTAATACAACTCTAAGTCTTCTTTCAACTAATATTATAGCCACGTGGCCAAAACTAATTAAGATAATTAAGCTAATTAACTGTGATTAATGCTTGAGTTATTACCTGCTCACCTTGGACCTAATTATTGACACATTTTTCACTCACTAGAAAGCATTTCTTCAGTAACACCGCAATTAAACTATATCACTAATATAGTTTTAGAATTAAAAGCAGAATTAGCTGAAATTAAGATTGAAGTGAAGGAGGTTAAGAAGCACTTATCTGTAATTCACCTTTCTCTAGTGAACAAAGTTAGGCATAGCGGAAAATCTACTTCTAGTATTAGTACTCCATTTCAGCATAAATATCTTTTTCAAAACCCCAAAAACAAAAATTCATTTCCTTTGCATGATATAAAAATTCAAAAAGAAGTATAGAAAAATTAACTAAAAAATCGACTGAAAAAACAAAAAAAGAAGAAGAGTATGGAGTATAAGTAGTATACTCTTGAAGAACTGCAGAATATGTTCGAGAGAGAACAAAATCCAGAAGAATTGAACAAGATTATGGGCGCATTAGTGATAAACATCACGTGTTATCTGATGATAATGAAGAGACTAATAATGTTGAATTAGAAGAAGAATTGTATAAGCAGATGAACCTTATTAAACTAGAAGATCTGAATGTCTTACCTTTAGAAGAAATTAAAAGAAAATTAGATAAAAAAATATGGTAAAATGGCTATTGAAGATGATATTAATGAAATTGGAGAAGAACTTGACTTAGGTGAAATAGAGACCAATCTGGTTAACATTGTTGTTCCTAAACCTGAAAAATTTGGTGGACATTCTAGCAGAAATACTAATTTTATAAGACCTAGATATGTTCCAGCAGAACATACAACCAATTTTTTCTTTGGGTTTATCTCAAGGAAAACTATAACCTTCGAGAAAATTGATCTTACTCCAATTAGCCAAACAGAATACATCTTAAATATAAATGTAGATCGTAAAAGAGAAGAAATATTTGAGTATTAGAAAAGAGGCATGAATGATGTATTAAACCTAAATATTTCATGGACTGCTGCCAATTTTCTAAACTACATCGAACATAATTTTTTTGGCACTATGGCGGACTTATATGATTCCTTAAATGAAGACGGCAAAAATACATTAAGAATGATAGAAACACCAGCTGCAATGTTCAAAAACCCATGTCAAGAAATTAAAATTGAGTTCATCAAAGCTAAACTTGATTCTGAAGAAAGGACAAGAGAAAGGCAGAGAAAGATTAATAATATGGAATTATGGGATATGAGACATCAGAAAAGTTATATTGCTTAATTTAGTTAATATTATTACAAAATTGGGCAAGATGAAACCAATCTTGGTATGTTTTATGACAAATTATCATATCCTATAAATTCCATAATTAATGAAAAATACATTACAGGGCTTGAACGAGTAGATGTCATTGATATCCTTGGCTCAAGAATCTCTTATTTAAGAAAGTGGGTCAATGATCATTTTCTTGATTTCCGAAAGCAAAAGAAAATTAAGAAACAATTTCTAACTTGTTGGGATTCACCTTACCAACGGAAAAAGAAACATGAAAGGACAAGAAAAAGAAAATTTTATAAGAAAAAGAGATTTAATAAGCAAAAGGGAGAAAAATAAAAAAATATTATAATAAATCAAGTCCTAAAAAACGAAGATTTTTTAGAAAAGTCGCTTATTGTCCTACAGGGAAAAATAACTACAAATGCTCAGAATGTGGATAAGCAGGATATTATGCTAATGAATGGAAAAATAGGAAGAATAACAAGCTTATTGAAACTTTGGATAACCTGTATTATGTTGAGCTTAATGAAGATGAGACATTAGACCTATCCGTAAGTAACAACAAAGGAATTGTTGAAATTATACTGGACAATAAATATGAAGAAAGTGATTATGAAGAAACCAGTCATATAATGAAAAATAGCTCGATCAGTCTTGGTGATCTTTAAGGAGAAGAGTTTGTTGTGGACAATGATAAGGAAGAATTCAAAAGAGATTGAGTCCTTCCCACAATCCAGAAATACATGGTCTATAAAAAGTTCATCTTTCAATTAAAAAGCAAATACATATGTGAGATAATAGAAGTAGATCTAAAAATCAACTAAGAAAGCATCTTTAAGCATAACAAAGATAGAAAGCACCGATATATCCATGTTGGAAGTGTCCAAATTCAAATAACCCCATTACAATTTTATAACAAAGATATTAATTTTTGTGCTTTGCTTTGTGATATTAGGCATACCAAGTTTAATAATCAAATTATCACACGGATTAAGGCCAATTAATGTAATGGATCAAACCAGATAATATTTGCAATAAATTGTTCAAAACTTCAAAAAGATGTGTAAGAATCTTTTTATTCTTAATTTGCCTAATGAAGGAGATGACTTAGTTCTTGGCACAGATGTCAGCAATGAGCACTGAAGTGCAGTACTCAAAATCAAAGAAGGAGAAAAACTATGCAAATATTGTAGTGGAAGATTTAACAAGGCAAAATGCAACTATCTCACGATGAAAAAAGAAATCCTCGCAGTCACAAGGGGAATTGAAATGTTCTTAATCTTTTTAGTCCCAAAACCTTTTCTCATTCGAAATGATGGCAAAGGAATACTTAGTTTTGTTAAAAAAAATTTATTAAATATGCAAGTGCAAGCGCGACTCTTGTGTTGGCAATTATGGCTTAACCAGTTTTTCTTCTCTATTGAACATATACAGAAATCGAAGAACTCTCTAACTGATAATTTAACTCGAGAACTCACCAATGGTGATCATCAGAGCAGAAGTCCTGGTAGAAAATGAGGAAATCCATAATGAAATGTCATTGAAACTAGAACGGGTTTCTCCTTCTAGTAAAGTCCTTATTGATAATTTGAAATTACACACAAAAAGTGGATCACATTTTGATCTGTTACATTCAGTCCACCTACTAGCCCAAAGATGCTTCCTTTTAGCGTTATAAGTTAATTACCTTAGATGTCATAAGTTCCCATGTTCAAGAAAAATGGTTCAGTAAGTGGTATGCAGCCTGCATCGACTATTATCATAATTATTCCTATGATATTGGGAGTCTTAAAGCACAACGATCTACTTTCACGATATGTCTGGAGTTCGTAGTGTTAGTTTCCCATCAAATTCAATCTCTCTAAACAACCCCGTCATTAAAGTCTGGGAGCACGGGATTGTAGTTTGCTTTATGGGGTTCCCAGATTCAAAGTTCTTATTTTCCTCGACATTAAATAAATTTCAACAATGCATGTTCAGAAGAATTCATTGGATTCTTACATCTCCTGATGGTTCAATAAAAATTCCAAATAATTGATGCCTATATGTGAAAGTACATTGTGCGCTAATCAAGTATTAAAATGAAAAGGCCAAACCGACGCATTATCTTATTTAGATTGTTGATTTCAACAATCCCTATGATCAACAATAAGAATGGTTTCTAGAACGACGAGAATTAGTTACTGATCCTACTTTAGCAAGAGCTATCATTTTTTACAACATTTAGCATTAAAGTTGGGCGTTAATTGAACAAGGAAAAACGTTAATGCATTGTGCAAAGACTACTTTCGCCTATGATAATGAGTTTAAAGAACATATGAAGGTAGATGGAGTAGTTTCAGAAGATATCTTTGATTATCTCTTTAATGTTGGAGCTAGAAAATTTTTATCAGAAAATAGAGAGAAATATCTTCTTGAATTATTTGAGAAATGGGATCCAAAGCATATTCAATATGATGAAGATTTTGATAACTATCCCGATAGTGATAGCCTGGAAGATATTGTTAGAAATGAAAACATGTAGAATCTCAATAATGATGACTACTCTTGTCATCATTAAAAGCTCTGACAAGTGGTTGCTCTACTATTGTACTATTTTAACAAATGTCAGGCCTGTAAAATAAGGCAGTTTACTATAGCAAGGTGAATGTACTATAACTATGTGTAAAAATAGTATGTACTATAGCCGTTTGGGCATTATATATACCCCTATCCTCTCTATAAAAGGAGAGGTTGGAGGTTGAGAAGGGATACGGTTATTTGAGCATTCTTGAGCGAAAGAGAAGTTGAGATTCTCCATTTTTCTATGAGCAAACATCTCTAATGATCTTAACTTAAGTCTCTCTTCAAAGCTTTCCATTCTAATATTTTCACTTTCAAACTTTCAATAAAAGAAGTTTCCCAATAGGAAACGTTGTTCAATTCAACCTTATGTCTTAAATATTACAATTTCTTGATTAAAGCCTTACTAACCTTTAAAATACTTAAAACTTGATTAGTGACTATGGTTTAAGGTAGGAAACAAAACAAATTTGTGTGCTATATCTGATCTAAAGAAAATGGGATTGAGATTAACAATCTCTGCAAATTGAAAGTTAGAGAAATGCCAGAATCCAGTGCAGACTATGTTTAGGTAACGGTCGAAACTCTCTAATTAAGCTTTAATTATATTGCTAAGTATGGTGGGCCTATAACTGCAAAAAATATAATATGTGATATAAGTAGTAGATTATGATAACTTGTACCAATAAAATCATTATAAGAAGTTTAATCTTGAAAAAAACCTCTAAAACAGCTTATTTGCATATTTTTCCCATTCTAGGGACTTTTCGGCAAATTCTAAGTTCAAGGGCCAACATAATAGAAAAAAGGACCTAAGTTTTTTGTTCGAAAACTTAGGGTCCCCTAGTGTTATTTTTAAAAAATCACGGACGAAAAAGTTTTTACGCTAAAACTAAGGGTACCTCAAAGTCATTTTTTGGATATTTTGGTTATATATTGTTTAGAAATATGAAAGCAAATACATTATTGATTAATTTTTTGTTAGAACGGTTTGTATTGGACTTAAACTAGAAAAATGTAAAATGAAAATTATTTTTTTATCTTATTATAAAAATGGGCGCAGGTAGGATATGGGCATGGGCATGGGGTAGGTGAGAGCTATACCCATACCCGTACTCATTTTCTCGTCCTATACCCATTTAAAACTCATTTCACCACCGACTTGGATTTTAAATGGAACCGGATAAGACCGACATGAACTGAAGACCGAATAAGGCCTAAAACGAGGACCGAGAACCTGACCGATCCAAAATCAATCCAAACCGATAAAAACCGAGATCAGTTCAGCTATCCGATTCGAAGCGAAGTCCCAACTGTTCTGTGGTCAAAGTCGAAGACAATCGATCAAACCCGGACATTGGTTCAACCTGCTGATTCACGATTGGACCGGAATTTCAATGTTGATAAAAAAAAATCTAAAAAGAAAAAAAAAACCAAAACAACAACCAAGATCAACATTCTGATCCGTTGTTTGACGATTTCGATTTGACTCTCCCATGTGTGTTGGCCTTCGTTCGAGGAGCTCTCTAAGCTATCTTGCACAGCAGCAGCGACACTCCTTGGTCGATGAAGGTTGATTAACTCGTCCCATGCCTGCTTCCTTTATACTCTCTCTCATCTACAAAACTATTCGAAGAGGGAGCCACACTGGGAAAGTTTGTAGCCTCATGTCTGTCTCACACTCTTTTTCTTCAATGCTAGGACTTTATTTTTTTTCCTATGCTTTTTATATGCGTTGCCGATTCACGTGGCACCAAACAGAAGATGGGTTTCTCTTTTATTTTGCATTTTGGTTTGTCAGAGCCAAGCGGGCAAGGTGATATGCCTGTTGGTGTTTGGGCTATAAGATGTGTTTAGTTCACTATTAATTTTGGAAATCTATACTAATGCATAATACTAATTTTTTCATAACTACCCTTTCTTAAAGTCTTATTAATTTGAACTTTTTAACTGTCCAATTTACATAGCAATACATAGCCGCCATTGATTTTAACACCTTAAATAGAAATTAATTAATCACCCCATACCATCTGTCTACCCATGTACTACCCACATACCCAGAAACTTCCACACACCTCTCTTCTTCTCTCTCT
>NCQV01126730.1:8875-19008 GCA_002740545.1 Lophocereus schottii
CCCACCCCAGATGATAGCAGCTCCGACCCAGTTGATGGGCAGGTTCAAGGAGACCAAGGACAGCTACAAGCTGCGGTACGAGGTGCCCGGGCTGACCAAGGAGGAGCTGAAAGTGACAGTGGACGACGGCGTGTTGAGGATCAGGGGAGAGAGGAAGGTGGAGGAGGGAGACGAGGAGGAGGATGAGTACATGATGAGCTATGGCTTCTACAACACCAGCCTTGCACTTCCTGATGATGCTAAGGTGGATGAGATCAAGGCTGAGTTGAAGGATGGAGTTCTTAACATCACCATTCCTAAGACTGAGGCTCAGGGCAAGGACGTGAAGGAGATTCAGATTCACTGAGGTTGATGTGTGTGGGAATATGAGCTTATGATTATGTCAAATAATTGTGTTTTCAGATGGGGCGACTTATTTTGATCTGTGTGGTTTTGTACTTGCAAATAACCAGTTGGCCTTAAGTGGCTGATTTGTTTGTTGTAGTTGCTTCACAGTACAACTTCTCAACTTCTGATATGAATGGAAATTTGATGGAGCAAGAAAAGATCATGTTTTGTTCAGAGAATTGTAGGTGAGGATTACTATGACTGGCAACACTGGCTGCAATATTCATCTCTGTTCTAGTCTCGTGAATGAGTGAATAATAGAAGCAAAACAAAAATGGGTTCTCAAAGTACTTAGCAGAGGGTTCTTTGCGTGAGTTTACAGTGTTTTTGGAGAATGATTTCAATAGGAAATTACGAGTAGAACCTTAAGGAAGGTGTGATGGAGGAACAGAGCATGGATAGTGGGGTTGGAACAGTCTGCAAAGAGCAGACAGTTTGGGAAGATAGTTTGACTTTCATTGACTGACGATCAAACTTCCAGAAAACGACTATTGGCAAAATTTGATTTTATTTATTTAAAAGGCAGAGAATTCTGGCAACACTGTACATCTGTGCTGTTTGGTGTTGCGGATTGCTCTAAAATACTCTAGAATGTGTTGGATTTACTTAGGTTTTTTGAGAGTATGATATGGAGGATTTTACACAATTCTATACTTGTCTAGAATCGTAAATATTTGCATCGAATATGCCAAACGTGCGACCATAACTGTAGGGTTCCACACAATTCTATACTTGTGTAGAGTCGTAAATATTTGCATAGAATATTCCAGACGTACGATCATAACTGTAGGATCGAATAGATCTCCACCGTCCATTATAGAGGTGGATGTGTATATATATATATTTGAAGGAGAGTTCATTTGTACATCAAGTCATTCAAGATATTTCAAGTGTAATACAATGCATTCTTCCAAACTCACTCTCTAAGTTAAGTAATTATCAAGGCTTATTAGCGAGCAGGAAGGATTTCGAGTGAGTTTGCTAACAATACAGGGGTTTGAATTTGAGTGAAATTATCAATCCGTGAGTCTGTGCATGATAAATAAGGCGAATTTCGTACATTATGAAACTTTCATAAAATTTTATTTGCAAATTTTTAGAGGCCATTGGTTAGGAATTGGCCTTTGGTACGTAAGGTTTGCGGTTTGAACTCTCTGATAATAAGTCTTCGATTATTATCATTAAAAACAAAACAAAAGTCCTATTGTTCACAGGAAGTTCACATCGTCTTCACAAAAACATAAAATTTTGTTCACAAAAAGTTATTACCATTTGAAATTATCAATCCTCCCTTCTGTAAGTATCACATTCCTTACACTTTGGAGTCTACCCTTGACAAAGGTTCCCTCGCGTACCTTCTCCTCCCTTTCTGTCTCCTGTCCTTCTTGTCCTATAATAAGCTGCAAATTGCATTGCCACTGATGCCATCTTTCGCCTTTTCCTTCTCAGCCTCATTTGCTCCAACCTTGATTGTCATGAACGCAACAGTAATTCTTTGGCAAAGAGGACAGATAGCATGAGGGGCCGCTAAAGAAGACCAAGGAGGCAAAGATTTTAATTTAACAAATATTGACCGTCGCACAAGCCACATGGTGAAATAGATGGACGTACGCATTTGGTATCTTGCGAACATGAATAGGATGGTGTACAGTAAAATTGTACATACACCTAAGTCGATAATATAATTTGTGCCGTATGACATTTTAACTTTTGAAATATAAATTAGTCAATAATCACAAAATAGTTCTTCTATTCCTAAATGATACAAATTAATAACATCAACTCCTCTGGCACTTAATTTGTAATTGTTGGGCGTTGCGGCTCGAGAAAACATGAGAATATTCGAATTTGTCCAACGTGAACAAAAATAGGATACTGTTATGAATTTTTAGTTTGAATTTTAAATGTAGACAAAATATTTTTCTATTTATATTGTCTGGAAGAATCGATTCTAATTCGCATTTAAGCCTATTTAATTTGTTCAATCTGAATAAAACTTGATATCGAACATTAATATGTCATTTGAGTTTAGACATTACCTAGTCTATCCAATCTGAAAGTAATTTGAACTCCAATTTTTACTGACGCTACCTCCAACTTAACAAAAGGAGAGAGAACGAAAAAACCCAACCACCCGAAAAAATTTGAAGAAGAAAAAAAAAAAAAAAAAAAAAAAACCGAAGAGAAGGCTGAGCAACACATCACCTGGACCAAGCCCAACCCATCCGCTCCTTCTTCTTGACGTGCCAACGACCAGAGAAACACAGTGGTCCCAGGAGGTGCGTATGTGAGAGAAACATGGCTGCTTCTTCTCTCTCGCGAACAATCGCACACGTCCCTCTCCACCGCCACAAACCCCCGGCTTCTCTCCATTTCTGCACCTCTAATCTGTCTCCTTCCTCCCATTTCATCTTCACCCTCTCCTTCCCTTCTTCGTTCAATCATCTCCACCGCCTTTCCCCAATTCATCTCCGCCGTTCATTCTCCGGGTTACCCGCCAATCCCAACCGTTCGATTCGATGGTGCCAGGCCGGGAGCGCTGGCCCGCAACCGCCTCCGCCGGAGCGGCCCGACCCGGCTTCCGGAAACCAGCCTGTTCGTTCAACTGGTATGAATTCTGAGAACACCCCTTTATCAAAGTTTCGATTTTGTCTCTTTATTGTTTTCGGAGTGGATGATAATTTTATTGTTTTCTCTGTTTCACGATTATTCATTTTGGTGGGTTGATTTTGATGCTTGCTTTGTTTAACTAATTGGGTGCTAGTTTGGAAAAATCGATAATTGGGTGCTAATTTGGGCTATGAAATTCTTGTCATTCTAGAATGTCCCGAAATTTAGCTTTGCGTTCAGTTAGGTGCTTAATGGCTTTCCACTCTTCGTCAAGACGGGTTGCGGATGTGTTAGTCGGATAGTTCGTTAGCCGCACATGATCCAAGAACACATGAAACTATCAGATAACACAGATGGATACTCCTAGTCAATGACAATTGGGAGAGTGAACCTTGCATGAGTTGCGTACTTGTGGGTTTAGGGCTTCATCTATCAATGGCTTCTATTTAAGAGCTATTCTCACTGCTCCAAATGGGCTATTTACTTACAAATTTGAAACATCGCATAATCATAGCCTCTTTACTGGGTTCTTCTAACAGGCTTCGGTTGGCGTGTTATCCAATTTTCACTATAAGGTAAAACCTGGCAGATCCTGAGCCTTAATCTTCCTGCTTGGATTTAGGCTCCCTCAGATGTCATGAGTGTTTATCTTGTCTTTATGGGGACAACGAGGGAATTAGTTAACAATAAGGCGAGTTCTTATTTTCGGTGTTATAAACAAGTATTCACATGCTCATCAATTCAGCTTCTGGAGTTTACGATAATCTGCTTCTACGATAACTCTGCAGCATGCCATTAGGGGTTGAATTCAGACGGAGGATTTTTCCCCTGCTCACCTAAGCACCTGCATTTTTTAATTAATCTGGATGAGAAGACACAGGCATTTTTGAGTTGGACACCTATCCAAGCAACGTGAAGTCCTTAACCCTATTTGCAAAAAATCTTTGCCGTTAAGGTACCTTAGCCATCATCTCATAGCCAAGCCCAAGACCTTTCTGTGGTTAATGAAAGTGGCCGTAAAATATTTGCAATCTTTCTCTTAGGAAAAGTGGTGCCATCCATGTCTTTCTGGTAACAGGAAGTTTGTTAAATGGGAATTTCGGAAGGAAAACGTGAAAACTGAAGATCTATTTCAAAATTTAGCTGCCCCTCCCCTCAAAATGCGACTTCCTCCTAGCAGCAACACCAATACATATGTTGAAGAATTCATCACTTGCCCCGACTAAATGGATTGGAAGGTGGAAGCAACTCGTTAATTAGAGGTTGCCCACAATGACGGTGCTCACATTCTAGGTCAAACCAGCAGAACATAAACGTATTCTGTGTACTCTTCTTCCTTAAGAACTGCATTTAGTTGCTGCAGAGATTTGTTCCTGTTATAATGCATTCTTTTGAGTGTACCTGTAAGCATTTTGCAATTGTCCTAGCGTGGAGATGAGTTTTCCGGAATCTAGAAGACCACTAGAAGTCATTTTCACTCTGCGATTGTCTCTGTTGCTGCTGTTTGATTTTCGTCTTGTGCAACTGTTTCCCGATTCTCTTAAGAGCCATTTTCCCATATTGAAGTTTCTTTGCTGATTATGAAAATACATTTTCAGCAAAATAGCAACGATTTTGGCAAGTAGCGGAAGTGGCAACTTTTATGAGATCTTGTTTGTGCACTATTTGTGGTAACAATTATGGGAAAGGCTTATATCTTGTATCCTCAAATTTAACTGGTGCCTTTGAATGTGTCCCCGTAACATCTAAATTTATACCTGAAACAGGTGTTGGCATGACGTTGTCCAGGATCTGGGACAGTATTCAGATTTTCTTTGCAGTTCTTTTCTGGATGGCTCTATTTTTCTGGGCATCGGCTTGGGATGGGAGCAATTCTGGCAGAAGAAACAGGGGAACTCGTTTTAGAAGATGATTGCATATGCAATCAGTTCTGCATATAGTTCCAGGCTTCTAGTTTAGGGAAGGCAGGATCAAGTTCTCACGGAGTCATGGAGCCTATACTGTTCATAGGTTGAACACTACCAAAGTCTGTGGCAAGTCAAAGCAAAAGGTGTTTATCCAAGTTTTACATGAGGAGGTATGTGATGTTGAAATTCATCAGGTATACATGATGTTATATGAACGAAGGGACCAGTGTTGGGTGCATGCATGGGAAGGTTTACATCCAAATGACGAAAATATATTGTCCGTTCTTTCCCCCTTTTCCCTGCATGGTAATTAATGACTGAGGAATTAATCCATGTATTGCGAATTGCTGATCAACTTGTCTGCTGAAAATGAATGAAAGGGAAGTTGCCCTAAAATGCTGGGATTAGAAGAGCGTCTTCATATTGATTTATTTGTTACGTAAATTGTTGCATTATGTCAACCAATTCAATTGCTTGGGTGTGATTGCGTTCTGAATGTTGTTGATGCATACCCACTTTGGATATGGTACTCTTTGTAATTTGCTTTTTTTTTTTTTCACTTCATTATCAGCTGATTGTACCTGTTTGTTGGGATGATCATCTCATCTATTCTTGCTCAAAAGATGGGCCATTTCTCATTAATTTAAAAATGAACTCCTTTGCTTAATGTGAGCTATACCGGCATTCCCTAGAGTTTGCAACTTGGGTTGTTTCTTTTCGAGACTCTTATCAGTTTTCTATTAGGGAGCTGGGGAGGGGTTGGTTGTCGTCAATCCATTTATTATGCACATGGATAATTAGA
Source organism: Lophocereus schottii (assembly GCA_002740545.1). Lineage (NCBI taxonomy): Eukaryota > Viridiplantae > Streptophyta > Magnoliopsida > Caryophyllales > Cactaceae > Lophocereus > Lophocereus schottii. Next base: position 14,582 of record NCQV01126730.1, read on the forward strand.
TGACGAGGCATTTGACGATCTTTAAGAGAGTCTGTAGTTTGCATGAGTGAGTTTGTCTCCTAAAGTTAGCGGCATCAATCAAGCAGAAGAATTGAATTGGCGGTTTCCTTCAATCTTTGGTAATAATAACGCTTTACCTTGGAGTATATACCGTTCTTTTCCTTTTCTTATTCTAAGGATGTTATTCACATATCTGTATCAATTCTCTGCATGCTCTGATAAGTCTGTCATTTCTGTTATTGCCCCTGGCACTCGTGGTATGATTATGTACTTGCTCAACTAAGATGTCAAGGAACAATTATAGCCAGCGTCCTGTCTAAAGCTAAATTATTCAGGGGGATTCATATTAGATTAGACGATGGCTTGGAGTGACTTTTATTTAGGTTTGGATGATGTAAGTAAAATGTGTATGAATACAATAGTATGTATGCCTGATGCAATTAGGGTGTATATCAATACAATTGTATACATAGCTTATCGACTCGTATTTGTTAATGAAATTGCTTACTGTTAGCTTTGTGGCTGCCCAAACATTAATAAATGTAAGTGTTTTGCATTTTGCATGGGGTCCCTATTGTAATAGTGTTTTGCATTTTGCGTGGGGTCTTTGTTGTAATAGCCTTTTTTATGGAAGGCAGGCTCCTGTGCTTATGGCTCCCTATGCAAGGTAGTTCAACGAGTCTTGTGTCCCAAAGGGAGGGGGTTGGTCCACAATACCTGAGCCTAAAAGTCTGGTTGGAAGCCCTTTCCATCTCTGCCCCATGAGAATTGCAAGACGTGGTACTAGATTCCACAACCACCGGTTTGAAAGACCATCAACGGGCCGGGCCAGGCCAGCTGTAAATTCCTCGACACAAATGAAGATATTTATAGAGCCATGAAATGTCTCTATGTTTATAAAAACGCATACATATTTTGCACGAACATAATTGTGTATATTTCTGTCCCAATCACCTCCTAAAAAAATAGTGAAAAAAGTGAGTGTATATTGTTCGAGGAAACCTAGATGCTATCAGAGTAAAAGATCGTCCATAAGGGTGCTCTCTATGCTTGGTGTTGGGGGTTTATGGTGTGATCCAAACTAGGATTGTTTCACTTGTATTTTGGTGCTTGGGCTCTTTAAAGTGGTCCAAAATCATAGTAGCAGATACCCTGATGAGGAAATTTGAGTACACTGCCATTAATGAGGGTACTCATAATTTGGAGGCATTTAAGGGGCTCTGTTATGCCCTACTGTGGCTTTCAGCTTTCTTGATGGGGGTGCCTCACTGCCTCTATCATAGTCGTGTTTGTCATTGCGAGGTGATCGCTTTCAAAGCTGAGGACGCAGAGTCATGAACCAAAATTTTGGTTCACAGGTGGAGACATATTCCCTCCACATCACCTCAGGAGTTTATTTTTCCGACTCTCAACTTTCATCTTTTGTAATGTCTGGCTCATAATTTTGACTCATTGTATAAAATAATGCATGTAAATCCACTCTATAATGCATGCCTTTCTTTTTAAATCAAAAAAAAAGAGAAAAAAACCAATTAAAACAAAAACAAAACAAAACAAATAAAAGGAAGCAACCTATGAGCTAGCTCGCCCCTTGTAGCCATGCTCATGGGTGTGCAATTTCTATTAGAGTATAAACCTATTCTTGAATTTTCAACTAAAAGCTTAAGCTTTTGGTTGAGATGGACCATCAACAAGATATTAGTGTCTTTCTGACCGAGAGGTCTCGAGTTTGAATCTCAACAACCCTCATAGTGATTTATTGCGCAAGGTAGGGGGCCCTTTGTAGCACCTACGCTTTAAGCCCAAAGAGCATTCGCGTGAGGGGGCATGTTAGGTTATAAATCTACTCCTGGGCCTTCAACCATCAACTTAAACCTTTGATTGAGATGGTTCTTGAACGGTTCATGAGCCACTCGGCTCCACTTTCACGGCGAGCAAGCTTGTATATACCTCCGCTGAACATGCTCTTAGCAAAGCATGAGGCTTTTTTCCGACTCTTGGGTTCTTGCGGCCTTCTTGGTAAGCTCATGAATGCTAGTATGCTACAAATTTTTTTCCTTTAAATGGTTGAATGAATTTTCTTTATATCTTATGATTCTCTTTCATGAGACAATCTTACTCGAAGTAAGCTCTGTTCTTTATTACTTTTTGCCCCTCAAAATTCGTGCACAAAAGTTACATAAGCCCTCGACAAATTTCAAAAGCATGGTGATTTGTAACATAACCTTTTTTTCATTTCTTCGATATATCGAGTTCGTCTTAAGAACATATGACCAATGGAATTATTGTTTATTAGAAAAATGTGAAATGCAATGCACATTATTGTTTTCTAGGAATAAATTGTCATGTTAAAGCAACTCTTTTTATTATTATTGGGATTGACTTCAAACATTACAATTTTCTTAATCATAAGTAAATATGACAACATTGTTTGGGCCAAGTCTAGAGTACCATCTGGCACTACGAGTCTGGCCCAAAAAAAAAAGAAAAAAAGAAGAAGATGATGTTACACTTCAGAAGGGGCAAATATGACATTACATGAGATCATAATATAAGAGTTGAAATTTTCTAAAGTTAATCTATATTGTAGTTGACGAAGCTCTTTAACATTTCTTTATGTCCATGGTTACATCAGTGAAAATATTATAATTCTTCATTCAGTAAGTTGAGAGTAAGACATTCTCATAAAAAATATATCATGAGACGGATATTTTTATAGCGACTTTTAATAATATAATTGGGTTGGCTAGTAGTTCTTGTAGAGTTGATTGTTGTCATAGAAACCCTACATGCATGAACTATTATTATCCATCCCTGAATTAAACACTCTAAAATCTATTATTAGTCATCGCAAAATGTCCATAAAATCACTGTACAAAACAGTCGTCTCATAATAATTTCTGAGTGAGACGGTCTCATCCAAGAATTTGTGTCCTTCAATTATGAAAAGGCTGCCAAGTTTAATATGTTACTATGTTTGTCGGAACATTCTTAGCTTGCTTTTATTGTCGTATTTTACCATTCACATCCTTTCAATTTCAATTTTCAAGTCTTCTACATGCTTCCCTTCTTTGTATTCTTCTGGTCAACTGTGCGCTGATCTCCTTTGTATTATTTCTTTTTCATGATTAATTTTTTTAAATGATTGATTATATATGTAATACGCGACAAGAGGCTCAATCATACAATCCCTAACCTATTCATCAAAGGAAAAACACGTTTGTAATTAATAATCTTATGACAATCGTCTCTTGTAGTGGTGTCATTGCTCTTTATTCCTCAAGTGATGAATGCACTCCTTTGGCCATCATCAAGATGCCAAATGAAATAACCCAAATGTCATATGTTTATTAGTTGCTTTCGTTAGAATGAGCGGAGCTGTTTGTTTTATACTAGTGGATTATTTAGGTGTTTATTTAGCAGTTTAAAAGTCGATCAATCCAATTATAGAAACCTTTTTGTACTCCGTTGATTATATTTTATTTTGGGATTTACCGAAATAATTTTCGAAAAAAACCCAAATGACAAGACAAGTAAGTGGATTTAACACCATCAAGGATTCAAGATGATGTCAACCATTGGTACAAATAACGTACACTCTTATGCATGATGTTGTATGCACCTGACTCTACCCAAACTCTGTTCTAATATGATTCGAACTGAAATATTATTATTACTGCTTTCAAACAGTGGGTTAAGCATATATAATTGCAGGTGTGTGCTACTTATTTGGAGCTCCACAAGCTGACACAATCAGCAACAATGACTCTTATGTAATATTTAGTTAGATGTAATCATTCTTGTAATGCAAGTAAGTTTGTAATTGTATTTTCATTACTTTGTTTGGTTGTATGAGAGTCTTGCAATAAAAAAACTATCTTATAATTATTATTACCATAAAGTAAGTAATCATGATTGTATTGTAAAGTTAATTGCATTACATTGTTATTACATTACCTCCAACCGAACAACAGGTTAATGTGAGTCTTGGTTGTTGGTTAAAATTGCTATTTAATTCTATAAATAGTTTTTCTCTCAAATGTGGGGAAAAACAAAAAGAAAATTCCCTTGTACACAAGGCTACCATCATGTCCATATTAATTGACATTTAGGAATTTTGGCTCGGTTGATGTCCACATTAAAAAAAACCATTTGCTACCTCAGAAGCCTTTTTTTTTTTAAAAAAAAAGAAAATCATTCCCCTTAAAAGAGCCTAGCTCGGCAAAAGTTAGATATGATAATTATTTTCATTTATTAAGTTAATTATGGTCCTATTTGGCAAACAGCTAATAGTTGTTTGAATTAGCTGTTTGTAGAAAAACTATTTGGTGAAATTAGCTGTTTCTAATAAAGTTGTGACTTGTGAGACAAAAAATTACAACAACAACAACAACTCCCAGTGTGGGTCCCGCTTTCACGGGGTCTGG
>NCQV01126735.1:9791-20399 GCA_002740545.1 Lophocereus schottii
TTCACCAAAATAATGCCAATAATGGTCTTTAAGGCTTTATCCTCTAAGGTTTCTTTGATTTTCAGTTAAACTCACATGTTTTCTAAAGCAGCTTATCACTTCAAACTCATCGGAGCTCAAATAAACGAGAACAAATCAAGTGAAATATGATGAAACATAGAAGCTCTATGCCTTATTATTACGTTCATTGGACCATAAATATTCAAATAAATTAACTATAATGGAAATAAGGCTTTAGTAACTCTTTAAAAAAAAATGGTTTTCTTGTTGTTTTTCCTGCCAGAGTATGCTCTCAAGTGGGCTAATCCACTTATATTTGCTAACAAATCTTACTTTACTATCTTTTACATATATGTTCTTCTGACCCTTATGGTCTAATCTAGCATGACAAATAAACATTTCGCATCATCTTAATTATGTGAATATGGAAAAACAGACGCTCGGAATAATGGAACAAATATCCAATGCATTACAAGTAAACCATTACTAATAAAGCGGAACCAAAACCAAAGGTGTTCTAACTAGGCTTCGATGCCATGAACATATCCAAATGAAACCAACATAGCAACATTAATCCAATGAATCTTAGGTGCAAGTAGGTTTTCACATAGGATAGGATATTGGCTGCTATGCAGGACTCACTTCCATGTTCCAATTCCTCCAACAGCCACATTGTTGTTGTTATCTCCACATGTGTCCTCATGGAACCATGTAAGAACCCGTTGGAAGCCTAATAAAGCTTCTTGGTTCCTAGCTCTTTAGTTTGGATTCCTGAACCTACAATCCCCATAGCATTAACTTTAGAGAGAAGAATACAACTAGCAACACAAAAGTCATTAGGAGATATTGCTAAGTACCTTCTGGGGCTCAGTGCAATCGCGAGCGTGGTGACCCATTTGGTCACACTTGAGGTTCTTAGCTTCCATTAAATCATTCTTCCTTGCACATTTTTCTTTGTCTTATTGGTCATGCTCATTCTTCTTATTTGACTAAGTCTTGCCAATCCAGTTCCCCTGGCCGTTCCTTTTAAAACCATTCCTAGAATTAGAGGTTGATAGGTGCACTTCAGCATTTTTATAATTTTCAAACCTGATAGTGAGAGACCTAAGTCTAGCAGTTGTGACAGCCGACATGTTGCTTGTAAAGTTAGTTCACATATAAGTCTAGTATTTTAGTATACACTTATCCATGTAACTTGGCAATAACTGATAGAGTTAATATACACAAACAAAGATCCTAGAGTCGAAAGTTCACATATAGCTCTCAATCATCATCGTAGGAATAAATATTTTAGTACAATTAACTTTGTCGTTTCATTCCAAGTTACTAGAACACTCAATACAAATTGAAATATTCTAAAAGAAATTCTCAAATTTCTAATCAAAGAGGAGATGCCAGTCTCAAGAATATTTCAAGAAAGTTTAACATATATCCATAAATATATAAAAATGTATTTAATCATACTAGGCATAATTTGCATATTTAACAAAATCCTCAAAAATATATTTTTAAGAAATTTCAATGTCCTCTCACCCAACTTATTTAGGGAGGATACATATATAACTTTTTTTAGTGCAACATATGAAACATTTTCTTATAATATGTGACATAATATTTCATGAATTTCAATCAAGCATATATATACTTAATACATATAGCATGAAATTTGCTTAAAACCATATGAGCTAAATATGATAGAGATTTCATATTTTCACCAAAATAATCTTAATAATGATATTGAATAAACATACTCCAATTTATAATGAAATTCAATAGAATGAAATATGTTCAAATAGAAAATTCCCTAAGACTCACATATTTCATTCTCAAAACAATTATAACAAGTATCAAAAATATATATATCCACAAAAAGAGAATATTTGCAAAATATCATAAGAAATTTCAATCAAATTATATAAATTCATATGTTAAAAAATAAAACATAAATTAACTCTTAGGGTAAAGTTAGTTAACCATTTGGCCAATAGGTCAACCCTTTTAGTCAACTCAAGTCAACAGCCAAACCTATTCACAAGCCCCTTTGACCCTTTTCAAAAAAAATTAATAAAAAAGATGAAAATGCCAAGAAAAAAGGGGCAAGGGAATCATGTGCACAGCATGTAACCAGGGGCCTAATTCCCAGCACCGGCTGTGACCTGACACAAGGGAAAAACGGGACTCTCGACTCATCGAGTAACTTAGTGCCAAAACACCTCCTTTTTGCTTAGATTGACCAAATTCAATTACTGGAATTCATCCTAGACATGTTGTAGGACTTATTTGAGTAATCAATTGTGAAAAAATGGCAAAAAACGAAGCCAAATTCGAGCCTTAATGCCTGAGAAATCACACAGTGCCGCCAGTAAAATTTTCAGAAAATCCAACCAAATTCCGATGAAGTTTCCAGCATATGTTAGAGGGCTTTTGGTCCTAGCTTTATGGGCAACAAAATTCATAAAAAAAATTACAAAAAGTGATGACCAAACAGGGTTTAAAATCAAAGTCAAATATACGAACCCTAACTGTAAATTTCCGACGACGTTTCGCCTTATTTCTGACAACATTCTGGCATTTCTTAGAAAATTGATTGAGGTCTTTTGCTTCCAATGATGTTCTACACTTTCACACAATTCAATTGCTTGAATTAATGGCTAACATTGATCAAAATTGATCGAAAAATATTAGAAAAACATGAAAATTCCGGCCATATTTTCGGTTAATAATCGTTATGGGTTGAGGGATTTCACTCAAAATTTAATGGGCAACAAAACACACATATCAATTGTAAGGAACAATGGCTGAATATGATCGAAATCCGAGTGCATTGCTTCGACCCAAACCCTAAAGTTACTGGCGAATACTTTACCAAAATTTGGACCAATTTTAGGTCAAATTGACTAATAAATTGAGGCGTTTTGGTCTAAATATAATGGGCAACGTAATCCATGCATCAATTTGCAAAGAAAATTGAATGAAACTAACACTTGAAGAATCGATTTTAGGGTTTCATGCACAACAACCCTGAGATTTCAATTCTAAATTACTATAAAAATACTCATCCAAATCATGCGAATAATATATCCAATTAAAGCTCTCTTCAAGCTCTATCAGAATCCAAAATTTTAAGAAAAATTCATCAAGGATTTTCATATGAAATAAGGATATGAAGTTTCGAGTTTATTCGTGATGAATAGAAATATGACCTAATTTCTTAGGCTCGATTTTCTAGAAATCACACAAACTATCTAAGCAGAAAACAAGCCGATTGGCATAGATACCAATGAAGGAATTAATATAAAAAATAAAGTGTAAACATATTTACCTCAATCTTGTAGTGGAAGACTATGGAACCATGGGTTGAATCACTAGTCGAGGAAGGAGCTAACAATCTAGAGAAGATTTACAATCCCATAGCCTAAGAGCCCTAGGTTTTATGCAAAGACTATCTTTAGAGAACTCTTGATATTTCTCTCTAATTAACTTTGCCATAGACTGGCCTCCCTTTTATATTATAAGTACAGTCGAGGAACTACAGTTTCTGAGGAACTTAAGCGATCGACTTATTGGGCTTACACCCCTTATCATTTACATACCCTAAGTCCAACAACTCCAAAATCATTTACATTAAGTTTTCAATTCTTCTTTTTTCAAAAACCCTCAAAACACATCCACAAGCTTATTTATTTGCATAAATGAGTAAAATGACCTCTTATAATCAATTGAGAAAATTTTCATAATCCACCACTTTTACAAGAATCACACCAAGTCATTTTCTAAGTCAAAGAACACATCTAAGATTCATTTTACATCAAAGTATATACAAATAATATGCTTGATGTCAAGAATAATCCAAACCATTCATAATTGCCAAGACCCTAGCTTGTGACCAACTTACTTTATCTTCATCACATCCAAAGTCACCAAAAACACCATCGTAATCATTATTAAAGCTTAAGGCTACCAAATTAAATACAAAACAATCCAAAAACATTCCTTCAAACTTAAGCTTACATGATCATAAGCAAATTCAACCCTCTCATACTTTCAAGCTTAGCCAACACTTAAAACTTCAAAATAGCTCTTATTTCTATCAAAGCAATATGATTAACCATTAAAACAACAAAAGCAAGAATCAAGACTAAGATATAATCAAATTCAACAAGAACAAGGTTAGGGTTTACTCACTTTGCTTGAAGAAAAAGGGGTGTAAGTGAAGTTTGATGTTTGTGGGAGTATAGGTGGTGGCTAGGACGGTTAGTGGTGGTTGTCTGGTGGTTGGTAGGGGCTATTCTAGTGATGGTAGTGGCATAGAATAGCAGCAAAAGGGGGGTCATGGCCGGGTGGAGGGAAGAGAAGAGAGGTTTAAGTGTTTTTTTTTTTTTAACTTGGCTTGAAATGATCCAAAAATTTACTCGGCCAAGTTTTTATCCACAAAAATGACTTTTAACTAATTAAGATTAGGCTTAAATCATGATAATCAGCTAGGTTTAATTAGGCAAACTTGTTGGGCTTCAAATTGAGCCAAAATAAATTGGGTTCAGTAATAAAACACTACATAATGATAATGTTTTTGGGCAACTCAAATTTAAATTTTTTCGATCTTACAGAAAAATAAATTAAATCACTTGGATTATAATTATCAGGGCCTACTATCAATTGCAAAGTGAGGGCCCAAGTGAATTTTTTTTCCCACCGGGATGATTAAATGCAAGAAAAAAATATTAACATGATGTAATTAAATAAAGGCATATGATTTAGGGTTTGGCTATTGTAATAAGAAGGAGCCCTATTGTAAGGAAACTTAGCATGTGGTAGCATGTGGCAACTTCAAATCCCAATCCCTTAAGCTTTTACTAACCAAAGTCCTAAGCAAGGTAGTAAGAGTTTAGTTAATTACCTCAGTTTGGCCTCCGTTTAGGGGTGATAGGACGTACTAAACAAGAGTTTAGTACCAAGCAACTTCCATAAACTCATTTAGAAATGAGATAGGAACTTAGAATCCCTATTAGATAGAATGGTTTTGGGCACGACGTTGCCTAATAACCTCCCTGAAATAAAGCTCAGCAATGTATTATGCCTCATAAGTTTTGTGGCAAGGAATGAAATGAGTCATTTGGAAAATCTATCCACAACTAACATGACTGCATCTTTCCTCTTCTATGTCCTAGGAAGGGCAACAACACAATCCATACAAATATCATTCCAAGGTTTCAATGGTACGGGCAGGGGGCTATACAAACCTTGGTGGAATTGGCTTTTTGCCTTATGACAAATGGAACAAGCTGTGATTGCCTTATGCATTTCTCCCCCCATTTTAGGCTACTAGAAATGCTCCCTAAGATGTCAATGGTCTTGTCCAACCAAATTGACCAGCTAAGGCACCCCCATGAGCTTCTCATGCCAATAGCTCTCTTAAAAAGCTTTCGGGAATACAAAGCTTCTTACCCTTGAAAAATAATCTTCCTAAATGGCATAAGTGCTATTCTCTAGAATTTCCTCTATGTTCCTCTTGAAATCTAGGTCCCCTTTGGAAAGCTCCAGGACATAATGGAAACCAAGGACTTCAGCTTCCATAATAGAAAGTAATGCGTGCCTCCAAGAGAGTGCATCCACAACCACATTCTCTTTCCCACTCTTGGGTTTATAAGTAAAGTTGAATGATTGCAAGAACTCCACCCACTTGGCATGTCTTGTATTCAACTTATGCTAGCAATTGATGTATTCTAGAGCCTGCTGATCAGAATGCAATACAAATGGTTTGGCCTTGAGGTAATGTCCCCAATGAGTTAATGCACTTATAATAGCACAAAACTCCTTGTTATAAGTGTTGTAGTTCCATCTTGAACCATTAAACTTCTCACTAAAATAGGTAATTGACCTCTTAGATTGGACTAAGATAGCCACAATCCCCACTCCATTTGCATCACACTCTAATTCAAATAGATCGTCAAGGTTTGGGAGTGCTATAATGGGTGCTTGGCACAGTTTCTGTTTGATCAACTCAAAGGCTCTTTGGGAAGCATTTGCCCACTCAAATGCTCCTTTCTCATGCATTCAATAATGAGAGCCATGATTTAGCTTAAGTCTTTCACAAATCTCCTATAAAAAGACATCAAACCATGAAAAGATCTCCCCTCTATCACTGTTTTAGGTTGAAACCAAGTCTAAATAGCATCCAACTTGCTTTGATTAATCTGGATTCCATTAGATAAGACCACATATCCAAGGAATGTGAGTCGTGGAATGAAGAACTCACAGTCCTCCATCTTGGCACTGAGTTTTTGTTCCCTCAAAACCTGCAAGACCTGCCTTATATGCTCCTTATGGTCCCTTTTATTTTGATTATAAACCAAAATGTCATCAAAGCATACAGCAACAAAGTGACCAATAAAGGGTTTAAATATTTCTCTCAACAATCTTATGAAAGAACTAGGAGCATTAGATAACTCAAATAGCATTACAAGCCATTCATATAACCCATGCTTATTTTTAAAGGCAGTTTTCCACTCATCCGCATCTCTCATTCTGATTTGGAGATAGCCACTTCTTAAATCAATTTTGGAAAACTCTTGGGCACCATGTAACTCATCTAGCATGTGACCAAGTCTAGGAATGGGGTGCTTATACTTGACTGTGATATTTTTATGGCATGGCTATCAATGCACATTCTCATGGTTCCATCTTTCTTTTGCACAAGTAATGTGAGAACAGAACAAGGACCCATACTCTCTCTTATGTAAACCCTATTAATAATCTCTTGAACTTGATGTTGGAGCTCCTTGGTCTCTGTTAGGTTACACCTATAGGCTGGCTTGTTTGGTAGAGAGGCTCTGGGCAGTAGATGAATGTGGTGCTATATGCCCCTAATTGGGGGTAATCTCGAGGGTAGATTACTAGGAAACACATTTTCAAAATCATGCACAAGGGGTTGAGCAAGGGGATGCAAAGGTGTCTCTCCCTCTCCTTTTTCCAACACAAGCAAGGCATAAACTAGTTTGCCTTTGCTTACAGATCTCTCCACCGTGTTTCAAACAAGGACAAGGCTTTCTCACTTGTGTTTCCCTCCCTATGGCTAGCTTTGACATTCTGGATTTAGCTGAGGGGTAAGGGGGTTAGGACGTAGCTTCGGCCTTTGACTCTAAAGGTATAAGTATTGGTTGTCCTGTTATGAATGACACCTTTATCAAACTGTGGTGGCCTCCTAGGTAGTAAATGATATGTATCCATAGGTAATATATCACAAAGTACTTCATCCCTGAAGTTACCAATGGTTTGTGTAATCAAAACGTATTTGGTCAGAAGAACTTTATTTCCATTTTTGAGCGATTGTGGTGAATATGGCCAAGGGTGGGGGACTATGGGTGGCTTAAATTTATCAACTAAATGGGCTGAAGGAACATTAGTGCAACTGCCCCTTTCAATGATCAAACTGCAGACATTCCCTTGAATTGCTCATCGTTAGTGAAAAATGAGCTCTCTTGGTTTTTCTCCTTTGGACCATGGTGTGTAGTACTCTTTTAAGGACCAAAAACTCCCCCAGTTTAGAGTGAAAATGGTGGCCTCCTCTTCTTCTTCAACTTCTTCTTCATTTGACTCAATGACAATCTAGTCAATTTCCTCTATTTCTTTAATGGTGAGTGCCCTCCTATTTGGACATTCATGTTGGAAATGGCCATAACCTTCACATTTAAAGCACCTCTTACAATCAAGTCGTTTAAGGAATTCCCTAATAATACCCTTACCTTTATCTCGACTTTGATCTCCCTTAGGCTGGGTTTCAAGCTTAGGGGTAGAATAGGGTGGAGGTGGAAGGTTAAGTCGTGAGTAAGAATTTATGTAAGGCTTCTTATTTTTTGGCATACTTCTCTACTTTGATAGCCAGCTTACAAACTTCCTCAAAACTCTGATACGGTTGAAGATCAACCTTCTCAGCTATGTTATGGTGTAATCCCTTTAGAAACCTAACAACAACTTGTTTTGGTTCCTCCTCTATCACACTCCTAATCATGAGTTGCTCAAACTCTATGATGCATTCCTCCACCACTCATTTGGCCTTGTTTTAAAGAGGATACTCTAAGATAGAGATATCTCTTATAACCTGCTAGTAAAAAACTTTTATGCATGAACTTTTCTAGTTTTGACCATGAAGTGATCCATAACTTCCCCTCTTTAGCTCATTGCCTTTTGGTATTTTTATACCAAAGGGATGCATATTTGTTGAGTTTAAGAATTGTAACCTTAAAGGGCTTCTCATCAAAATAGCCTTTCATGTTAAAGAATCTTTCCAAAGTTTGAATCTACTCCAAATATGCATCTAGATTCAAAGTTTCCTCAAATTCAGGGGGATCAAACTTCATATCCCGGAGATCATCTCCATTGTTTTGGGGGGGGCTTCTTCTTTCCCTAGGTGAACATTCATTTTGGGATGAAGATGAATACTTAGGGTTGGAACATCCCTTTGCTGGCCATGTTCTTTCCTCCTTGCTCCTCCATGGTGATCTCTAAACCTTGCTAGAACTTCAGCCAAACTAGTGGTGAAGAATTGGTCGTCTCTCTGAAGTTAGAGCATAGCATTCCCCTCCCTAATTCACAAACATCCTTAAGCCTCAGTCCCATAGGGACCCTGGATTGAGAATGATCAACCTCCTTCATCTTGAACATGGCTTAAAACCAGAATGTGGGCTGTTTGAGGAATTTTAGGTTCTTTTGTTACTGGTTTTGTGTTTTGGGTAGAGGGGGTTCTTTGTGGGGTGTAGAAAACGTGTGTGGGTAGAATGCAAGCTTAAAAAATAGAGTGTTGCTAGGAAGACAAACAAGACCAGGTTATGCTCTGATACCACTTTGATGCGTGTGCTTAGGATAAACTCAAGTAGAGAGTTCAATTTGCAATCTGGCCAAGCTTGTGTTCTGGATCAGCAATGGAGTGAATAAGAACAGGGGAATGTGAATGTGAAAAAGGCCTCACCACCACCCAAACCAGTTAGGGAATCCACCCTCTAAATCATAAAGGCCAAGCCACCAAATTTGGATTAAACAAAACCACTTGGTTTAACAAGCTAAACTAGGTTATAAAAGATAGATTTAACGGAGAACTTGGAAGTTCAGCGATGGAGTTTTCATATAAACGTTCAACAGCATTTATAACTAGCAAGGGAGACTTTAAATTACTAGCTCATCCCTTTTTCTCGCTAAAAGAGCTATCTTAGTGCATAGGTAAGCTCTAATCTAGCTTAGTCTGCAAACTATTTTCTAAATAGAACTTAAGCAAGCTAAGTACATAGAATGAGTCTAAGTAATGTATGCTTAATTTACATAATCTTAAGTCTCGAAGTGCAGGTCATGAGAGGAGCGAGGTGGATCTCGACCTTCGTCTGGATGAACTAATCAACAGGGACGAAATTAAAAAGGCCTTGAAGAGGATGCCCAATGGGAAGGCAGAAGGACCAGACCGGATACCAGTGGAAGTGTGGAAGGGCTTGGGTGAGGAGGGACTAGAGTGGATAACGGAGCTTTTTAATGTCATCCTTAGGACTTCTAGGATGCCCAGAGAATGGTTGTTTAGTACAGTCATCCCATTGTACAAGAACAAAGGGGATATTCAAGACTGTAACAATTATAGGGGCATAAAGTTGCTCAGTGACACAATGAAGTTATAGGAGCGGGAGATTGAAAGAAGGTTGTGGAAGGATATCTCGATCTCAGAGAACCAATTTGGTTTTACGCCTGGCAAGTCGACCACGGAGGCGATCTACCTCCTCAGAAGGCTTATGGGATTGTACAGAGATAGAAAAGTGGATCTTCAATTGGTGTTCACCGACTTAAAAAAAGCTTACGATAGAGTTCCACGTGACCTAGTTTAGAGTTGCTTGGAACAGAAAGGAGTGCTACCTGGGTATATTCGAGTTATTAAGGATACGTACGAGAGAGGTAGGACGAGGGTTAGGACACCGGGAGGGGCTACTGACAACTTCTACGTTGGTACGGGCCTGCATCAAGGGTCCGCTTTAAGCTCTTTCCTGTTGACGATAGTGATGGATGAGCTTACTAAAGGGATTCAGGATAAGTTACCCTGGTGTATGTTATTTGCTAACGACATTGTTCTTATTGATGTGACCAGAAAGGGAGTTAATAGCAACTTGGAATGTTGGAAGGCACACACTGGAGTATAGGGTTTTAGAGTGAGCAGATCGAAAACTAAATACCTCCATTACTATTTTAGCGGGAGGGAAGGTAAAGGGGGAGATATCACTATTGACGGGGTGCCGATACCGAAGGTCAAGAAGTTTAGGTACCTCGGTTCGATCGTTCAGCAAAATGGTGAGATTGATGAAGATATTGACCAGCGCATTAAAGTCAGTTGGCTAAAATGGAAGTACGCTACGGGTGTGCTGTGTAATAAGAGGATGTTGGTAGGTCTAAAAGGTAAAGTTTATCGTACGGTAATGAGACCCGCTATGTTGTACGGTTCGGAGTGTTGGGCATTAAAGAAGACTCATATTCAAAGGTTGATCGTTGCAGAGATGAGGATGATCAGATAGATCTGTGGGAACACGCGATTTGATGGAGGGCCACCTAGCCAAGACCATGATCAAGTTGTGACAAGTCCTA
>NCQV01126808.1:0-11048 GCA_002740545.1 Lophocereus schottii
ACCTGGGAAATGGAGAAATGGATAGGGGATGACCTACCACACGCTTGGTGAGTGATCCCCAACCCCGAGAAAAACAAAACAATTGCACATAGTACTTTTAAGGAGCAATCACGCACATTTTAATATTTTACATCACTTAATAATCACATAGGCTCTCCTATATTCATTATTAGCTTAATAACCTTCAAGCATTGCTAATCTCCTTCTATTTCATGCATAAGAGTTCTCAACTAACCTAAACTATGTCTCTTGTAGTTTAGTAAGGACGATCACTTACTCAACATCACATAGCAGGCATACTAGACTTAAAAGCAATCTAAGTCACCCACAAGTTCAGGTATAGGGAACAGTAGAGCACTTAGTCACACATAAGCACCCATCATCAAGGAGTTCAATTAAAAGCACTGAGTGGGATTCTTTTTAGTAAGAGATTGGAATTAACACATACAGACAAGGACCATTATGTAAATTGAAGCAATCATTTATAAAGCAATTGCTATTCATTGAAAATCATTTGGAACTCAATAAAAGCTCTTTTCAAGGTTACATGCACTTTTCCAAATCTTTACGCTAGCATAAACCTTGAATGAGGAGTTTTCATCACATAACATGTAATGCCTCCTAATTAAGTATGTTTTACTGTTTGTAATCACGAATCTGATTCCCTCAATTGCAACTGATAAACTCAAAGATCAGGGCATTACTGTTGTTCAAAAGGATAAGACTTGAAGCATGTGTACTAAAAATAACATAGTTAGGTATAGTTTCAACTATACACATTCATACATGACCAAACCATATACAGTCAGGTGTTAACCAATATAAGGTTTATACACCATAGTAAAACAATTCACCATATAACCTACACCTCTATCCACTAAAGATTTCAAAATACAGCTTCAAAATATGCATGCACTATGTGGCTGTTGATCCATCCCGATTCCCTTGCTCAACTTATTTTGTTCAGCTGGTTTGCTAGCCTGAGGGCGACTAACTGAGCATTTGCCTAAAACAAAACATAAAAAATATTTTGAACTGTGAGTCAAAGCTCAGTACATGCATTCCTATATTGTTAAAACATCTCTGCATAAATTGGTTAGGCGCCCACTTTGCAATTCATTTTAAGTTAAAATAGTGAATGAAATGAATGTAAACTGCAATTGGTAGTTATTATTTGATAGTGAATGCCCTTGATGTTGTTACGATCTATAAATAGGTGCACACCTGTCAAGCCGATTGGGGGACTTTACCTGAAGTCGCGCGGGTAACTGAAGGGGTCATTAATTTTATGACAAATCATTGATTCAACTGATAAATTGATGTACTTACCAGAACATGATAATTTTGATAAATACGTGCTAATTTCTAAAGATACAGGCAATGAACGTACCTCAAGTCTTTAAAATGCAATCTAACTTGATGGTACTTAGGACAATGGGAAATGATAAACCACGTCATGTTTCTACTTAAGAAATACAACTGTAGGTAAATGCAGTTAGTAAACAACATTCACTCCTATAATTTGTAGCCTTAGTGAAAATTGATTAATTAAAAGGGCATCCATGATTCAAATAATTCAATATAAGAAAAGTTACATTAAAATGATTTGAAAAGCAAATAAGTTAAGGTCATTAAACTCAAAGTGAAGCAAATTGGAGCAAAATAGAACAAAATGAACTAATTGAGGTGATAATTCAAAGACTTTAATGTATATAAATGTAATATCGGTTTTTGATTTTTCTGAAATGAATAAAAAATATTTAATGCCAAGAGGGGTGTTGTGAGCTTCATCAAAGCTCATATAACCTTAGCGTGGCCTGATAGCCCTCGATCTTGTGTCGTTACCCTCCCCACTTTTGAAATTTCATTCTCATGCCCATTTAACTTGATTTTCCAACCCAATTAAGCTTCTACACACAATTAAAGTTGTTGAACTCATTAGCCTTTGGAATTTTTTGGTAATATCCACAATTATATAAAAACTCCTGATAATATTTTCAAATATCATGATTTCTTTCTTCCCTCATATTACCATTTGAAGGTCAACTTTACAAAATCCACATCTTTCGCTACCGACCCCCAATTGAGCTATAAAACCCCAATATGAAAAGCTTAGAAAGTCTTGAAACACTTTCATTCATAGTGCAAAACCCAATTACCACAACACAACCCCTAAGATTGAGCTAAAACACAACTGTGCACAGCTCGAATCTGTCCCACATAGTCTTAGCAAAATGGCCATAACTTTTTCCACACAACTTGGAATGAAGTGATCCCTATTTCAGGTCTATTCACAACCCTACTGTTCCTTTTTTCCCCCTTCGTTTCATATAATTCTCCATCTAAAATCACTCCTTCAAATCATTTAATAAGGCCTTGTTCCTTATCATCACATTACAAAGCCATATTGCTCAAATTTACTCCATAATCATGTACGTCAAATTTTCAATTCTTCTCTTTTTCAGAATCACTCAAAACACATCCATAAACTTACTTATTTTCCTAAATAAGCAAATGACCTTTTATAATAAATTGGGAAAATTCTAATGATCCACCCCTTTATACAAAATTGCCTCAAGTAATTTCTCCTAGTTAAATGACATATCAAAGATTCATTTCTTATCCAACTACACGCAAATAACATGCTTGATACCAAGAGTAAGCTAAACCATGCATAATCATTAAAACCCTAGATTATGACCAACTTAAATTCACCTTTAACTCATCCAAAATCACACCAACACTACCATAATCATTTATAATGCTAAAGATTACCAAGTCAAATACAAAACAATCCATAAATATTATTTTAACTTAAGCTTGCATGATCGTGAACAATCCCAACCCTTGCATGCTTTCAAGCTTAACCAACAATTAAAACATCAAAATAACAATTGTTTATGTCAAGATAACATGATCCATAATAAAAAATAACAAAAACAAGATTCAAAACCAAAACACAAATCAAAATCAACTAGATACGGTTAGGGTTTTACTCACTTTGATGCTTGAAAAAGGAGATATAAGGGAGGTTGGATGTTTGTAGGAGGGTGCTGGAACTGGCTGAATCAGCCTTGGGATAGCAGTACAACAGCCATGCGGAGGGGGAATAGGTAGAGGAGAGTAAGAAGAAGACTAACCTCTACCTAGTGGAAAATTGACTTGGATGCCTATCTTTGATACTTGGCTAATATTTAAGCTTGAAAAATGGACTTTTTGTTAATTAAAATTAGGTACAAATGATGGTGATAAACTTAATTTAATTGGACCAAAATTTTCGTGCCACAAGTTGAGCACAAATGGCAATTCGGACCCAAATGAATTGGGCTAAACTTAATGAATTTAGGTCCAAATTTTTACATGGTTATAAAAATTAAATTTTTGTTGCATTATAAAAAATAATTTATCACCTAATCATATTTACTGGGGCCTAATATCGATTCATCCGAAATTATTACGGTAAAAGAAACTCAAATTACAAAGTGGGGCCCAAAATGAAATCTCCTAACCGGGATGATTAAATGAGATAAATAAACGTGAAAAATTAATAACATGACTTAATTAAGTAAATAAACATGATTTAGGGTCGGGTCATTACAGTCTTCCCCCTTTAAAGAGTTTCATCCTAGAAACTTTTGAGCTTTGACAAAACATGCAAGTTTATATTAAATAGATGTCGGTACTTGGCTTGCATTTCATCCTTGGTTTTCTCAAGTGGCTTCTGAGGAGGTATGATTTACCCAATATACTTCGATTAAAGGTATCTGCTTGATGTATAGCTGCTTAATCATGCGATCTAGTATTTGGACTAGGTGCTCTTCAAAGGCAAGACCCCCATTGACCGTAATGGGTTTGGTTACAAGAGCGTAGTCAGGATCTGGAATGTATTGCCTGTGTTTATGAGGTAAGGAACACGTTATACATGTGTTTGAATTATATATACAGATCAAGTCGATAAGCTATGGAATTCGACCTTTTAATGAACTTGTATGGTCCAATAGACCTTGGCCTCAATATAGTTTGCAGTTTAACATCCTTATACCCTTAATTGGCGAAACTTTCTAAAAACCCTTATCATCTTCCTGAAACTCCAGGGATCTCCTTCTTTTATCAGCATAGGTTTTCTATCGGTTCCAATAGTCTATTTTTAAGAGTCTTCTGATGTATGTCACCTTATTGAATGTCGAAGAAGATCATCATGACCCAAAAGATGATTTTATCGTCAATGTCTGTGTAGTTTTACCTTGATATTTCATATAAATATCTCTGCTTGTATTTTCACAACATCGACAGTTGGGATTTCCATGCTTGCCCATATGAAATCAATAAAACATTCAAGTTCTCAAGCCCTCTCAAGAGGTTCAACTTAGTAATGCCTATGCTACTAGGGGTATGTTATGCGTTCCTTACCAGGGCATCTGCCACATTGTTCGCCTTTCGTAGGTGATACTGGATCTACACGTTATAAACTTTAGGCAATTGTAGTCAACGTCTTTGTCTCCGATTGAGCTTCTTATGAGTCAAAATCTACTTCAAGCGTTGATGGTTAGTATACTTCTCATAAGGTACTCAATACAAGTAACGTTTCCAAATTTTCAGTGCAAAAACCACAATCGCTAGTCCTACGTCATGGGTAGGAGAATTTCTCTCATAAGGCTTGAACTGTAGGGAGGTATAAGCTACCACTTTATCTTCTTGCTAACTTTATAGCTTTCTTCAACAAATTGATTGGGAAAGACGATCTTTGACAAGTCTTTCCCGAACTTGATAATACCCTGCTAAACCGAAAACGTTTCTGATCTTAAAAACATTGCTGAGTCTTAGACACTCTGTAATTGCTTTTACCTTCTTCAAATCAACCTTAATCCCTTCCTTTGAAACCACATGTCCCAAAAATACCACTTCTTCTAAGTAGAACTCACATTTCTTATATTTGCTATGTAATTATAGTTCTCTCAAGGTCTGTAACATTGTCCTCAAATGAACAGTATGCCTATCTCTGTCCTTGGAGTATAACAAGATATCATTTATAAACACCACCATAAACTTGTCTAAATAGGGTATGAAATTCTATTCATAAGATCTATAAAGGCCGCGGCATCACAGTGAATTCATAGTGACCAAACTTGGTCCTAAGTGTGGTTTGGAAATGTCCTCAAGTTAACCCTAAACTGATGGTATCCTAATCTGAAATAAATCTTGCAAAATACTCTTGCTCCTTATAGTCGATCAAATAAACCATCCTATTCGGGGTAATGGATATTTGTTCTTGAAGGCTATCTTGTTCAACTCTCTGTAATCGACACATAATCTCAAGCTTCCATCCTTCTTCTTTGCAAATAGAACCGGGGCACCCTTGGCGACACACTTGGCCTGATAAATCCCTTCTGTAATAACTCTTCTAGTTTGATCTTTAATTTTTTAAGCTCTGTTGGGCCATTGTGATATGGAGCTTTAGAGATAGGTTAGGCACTAGAGATCAATTCAATCTTAAAGTCAATTTCTCTTTGTGGGAAGTCCAGGTAATTCTTCAGGAAAACACCTCTAAATTCATAAAGTATAGAGATATTTTGTACTTTTTATTCCTTCAGGTGACGTAAATAGCAGAACACTAATACTCAATATATTCTTGACATAACAGCTCACTTGCTTTCAAAGCAGAATTTAAAGGACAAGGTTTTTCCTCTTGTTGCCTATAAAACATATTTCTCTCCCTTATTCATCACTTGAAATAACCTTGAGGTCCTCACAGTCCATCTTGACCCTATAAGTACACAACCAGCTTATTTCCATAATGATATAAAAGTTTGACGAGTCAAATTAAATCAAGACTCCAGGGAATACTATAATACTAACCCATTAATAGTATTTAGAACAAGTTTACGAGAGATAGGACACTAAACTCTAGAGTCATGGGTTACTTGATTCCATAATTGGTTTCTGTCTTCTTATTTTCAAGGTTTAGTTGCATGGCGTATCAAGTGGATGTAAATGAATGAGTGCCAACTGAAGCAACCAATACATAAAATAGATTTGAAATTAAGAGAGAGTTCTAGTAACTACCTTACCAGAGGAGGCAGCTTTCTTTCTTGCTCAACACATGCACCCTTCCTATAGCTGCGGGCCTTAGAGGTGGGAGGCCTTGCCTATAGCCTTCAATCTTCAAGGATGGATAACAATGAGGTGCTCCGGGCTACCGCACCACATGTATTTGTTAGTTCCCACTCAGCACTCAGGAGTAGTGTGGTTAGTTCTTCCACGTTTCCCATAGGACTCTACTAAGCCTCCTGGATGACTCTTGCAAGGAGGTGGAGCTAACTTCTTCTGGTTTACAATCTCACTTGGAGCTGCCTGTTTAGTCCACTTCCTCTTCTGATTAATTGAGTTCAAGGCCCTTAACTAGTATTCACTCATTCCACTTTAGCTACTCGCTCATATAACTCTTGATAGGTAAGGATTGTTTGGCCAGCTAGCTGGTTGCAAATATAGGAAGCTAATCCCTCTTCAAATCTCCTCATATTCAGTACTTCTAGAAATCTACTCTAAGTGAAGGGAGGCCCTCAAAGCCTATTCTTAACAGGGTTCCACTAAAAGTTTACTCCCTCAATCAGGTAAAATGTTCCTATGTTTACCTTTTTATCCTCTAGAACCTCCACTATTGCAAAAATGTTTTCTATCCTTCTAATACTTGCTTCTCGCTCCACTGGGTCATACTTTCTATTGTGTACTTTAGAGTTGCATCGCCCTCCCTATCTACTAATTTATTGACTTCATGAGGGATTTTGGAAGGTGCTAGGGCTATTTGTTACATAAGCTCACACACCAAGGTCTGTTAATAGTTAGAGTTCCCATATTACTAACCAACTCAGGGAAAATTGAGGGCATTCCACTAAGCGTTATTGGCACATTACACAAACCTTGGTCACCTAGCCCCTGACCATGATCTGAATTTTCTTCTATGTGAGCTTTTGCATTGTTTTACAGATATTCTGATATTCTGACTATCCATTCAGTTGAGTAATTCAGTCAGCTAATTACAACCAACACATAAGATACACATACACAACAGATACAACTAGCTTGACCCAAGTATTATTAAAAATAACACAAAGCTTCATTATATCGTTACCATAATTGCTCGCGTATATACATGTACATGGTTCCCTAAAGAATATTACGTCCAACTGATCACCCGAGGCCAACCTTTGCACCTACCTCTTAGCTCAAATACTACATAGCCCCAATAGACTAAGCCTGCCACATGCCCTGAAGTAGGCGAGGCTANNCAACACAATCGGAAAGAACTATGTAAGTGTATGCAATGTAATAATCTGCACAAAATTCATCTATCCAACTGGCTATACTATATATAAGTGGCCTCAAAAAGTAATCTATCTGAGATGTCAACGTATACTATAAGTCAATCTAATGATCCTTATATGGATCATAGTCTAGATCAGACTCTTCTCTAGGCTCCCCGCCTAAGTCAAAACTGTTGTCTGAAGCACCAATCTCTGCATTCCCATCATCATGATCAAGCTGATGGCCCTCTAATTCTGGGTCCCTCTATGAGCCTTCCATGAGGTCACCATCAGAGCTAAACTATGGTGTATTAGAGAGATCTATAACAATGTGGACCTCATTTGATCCATCAAATACAAAGATCCCCTCTCTAGGTCTCAATGGCTTTGGATTATTAGGCGACTAAAGAGTGCTCGATGCCGACGGCGATGGTGGGGGAGATATAAAGTGTAATGAAAATATATACTGTAGAATGTCCATGTTATTCCGTCTCAACTCAAATGCCTTCCTTCATAATAGCTCGGTAATAATGTTAGCCCAAGCCTCGCGAAATTGAAATCCAGGTTCGTCCCATCCCAAGGCTCGTGTTATCATAAAGTCATTATATCAGGTGCTAAACTTGACCCAAGGGCTAACTGTTAATAAGGTCTATAACAGCCTATGTGTATGGACCATAACACTATGAAACTCAGAAATGGGGCCTGCATTTGGCTACCATACTAACATATAGAGTAAATTGATGTGAATGGCAGTGGAAGTACCTAACATCATATTCACTGCATTTGGGTCCATCTAACAAGGAGGAACATAAGTAAAGAACACAGGAGAGAAATAAGTATTTCTACTGTCATAAGTCTCTAGTGTCATAAATCTCCAATGATATCACAATTTCTCACTCTCCAATCTCTACTCTCCATACTCCATATCCCATCAAAGAAAATCAACCAGGCTCTGATACCAAAACTATAACAACCCCTGATTAAGCATGTTTTATTATTTGTAATCACTATTCTGATTCCCTCAATTACAACTGATAAACCCAATGATCAGGGCATTACCATAATCCAAAAGGACAAGGCTTGAAGCATGTGCACTAGAAATAACATAGTTGGACATAGCTTCAACCATACATATTCATACATGGTTAAACCATATATAGTCAACTGTTAACTGATATAAGGTCTATACACCACAGTAAAAGCATTCACCATATAATCTACAACTCCATCTATTGAGGACTTTAAAATACAGCTTCAAAATACGCATGCACTATGTCATTGTTGATCCTACCAAATTCCCTTGCTCAAGTTATTTTCTGCGAATTTGCAAGCATGAAGGCGATTCACTAAGCATTTGCATAAAACAAAACATAAAAAATATTTTGAACTGTGAGCCGAAGCTCAGTATAAGCATTCCTATATTGTTAAAAGATCTTTGCATAAATTGATTGCGCGCCCGCTTTGCAATTCAGTTTAAGTTAAAATAGTGAATGAGATGAATGTAAACTGCAGTTGCTAGTTATTATCTGATAGTGAACCCCCTTGATGTTATTACGATTTATGGATAGATACATACTTGTCAAGCCGATTGGGGACCTGGCCTAAAGCCACGTTGGTTACTTAAGGGCAATGCTCTGTAGCTGATAATCGATTGGGGTCACTAATTGTTTGATAAAGCACTAATTAAATTGATTCATTGATGTACTTACCGAAACATTATCATTTTAATAAATATGTGCTGATTTTTAAAGATACAAGCAATGAATGTACCTGAAGTCTTTAAAATACAATCTCCCTTGATGATACTTATGCACAATGGGAAACGATAAACGAGGCCCCATTTCTATTTAAGAAATACAATTATAGGTAAATGAAGTTAGTAAACAACATTCACTCCCATAATTCACAACTTTAATGAAAATTAATTAATTAAAAGGGAATCCACAATTTAAACAATTCAATATAATATAATTACACTGAAATGATTTGAAAACCCAATAAGTTAAGGCCATTGAACTCGAAGTGAAACAAATTGGAGCAAAATAGAACAAAATGAACTGATTAAGGTAATAATGAAAAGATTTTAATAGATATAAATGGAATGTCGGTTTTTGATGTTTCTAAAATGAATAATACAAGGTTTAATGCCAGGAGAGGTGTTGTGGGCTTCATGAAAGCTCATATAACCTTAGCTTGGCCCGATGGCCTTCGATCTTGTGTCATTACCTGCCCCACTTTTGAAATTTCATTCTCATGCCCATTTAACTCGATTTTCTAATGTAAGTATGCTTCTATACATAATTAAAGTTGTTAAACTCATTAAACTTTGTAATTTCTTAGTAATATCCATAATTATATAGAAACTCCTGATAATATTTTCAAATGTCACGATTTCTTTCTTCCTTCATATTATTGTTTGAAGGTCTACTTTAGAAAATCCATATCTTTCACCTTCAACCTCCAATTAAGCTATAAAACCCCAATATGATAAGCTTAGGAAGTCCAGCAATACTTTCATTCACAGTACAAAATCCAATTACCATAATACAACCCCTAAAAGTGAGCTAAAGTGCAACTGTCCACATCCAAGGCCTGTCCTACGCAGTGTTACCCAAATGGCCATAAGGTTTTCCACACAACTTAAAATGAAGTGATTTAAAAGGAATTTGAAAGATAACTCATGTATCTATCTACCCACCAATAATAAAAAAAATTTTGATAGGTGAAACAGTACCAGTTTAATCGCAAAATGACCCCCATTTTAGGTCTGTTCACAATCCTACTATTCTTGTTTTCCCCCTTCTTTTCACATATTTCCCCTTCTAAAATCACCCCTTAAAATCATTTAACAAAGCGTTATTCCTTATCATCACTTTACAAAGCCCTATTGCTCAAATTTACTCCGTAATCATCTACATCAAATTTTCAATTCTTCATTTTTTCAGAATCACTCAAAATACATCCATAAGCTTACTTATTTGCATAAATAAGCAAAATGACTTTTTATAATCAATTGGGGAAATTCCCATTATTCACCCCTTTATACAAAACGACGTCAAGTCATTTCTCCTAGTTAAACGACATATCAAGGATTCATTTCTCATCCAAGGACACACAAATAACATGCTTGATACCAAGAGTAACCTAAACCGCGCATAATCATTAAAACCCTAGCTCACGACCAACTTAGATTCATCATTAACTTGTCTAAAATCACACCAATGCAACCATAAACATTTATAACACTAAAGATTACCAAATCAAAGATGAAACAATCCACAAACAATATTTTAACTTAAGCTTGCATGATCATGAGCAACATCAAACCTCGTATGGTTTCAAGCTTAAGTAACAATTAAAACATCAAAATAACAGTTATTTATAGCAAGATAACATGATCCATAATCAAAATAACAAAAACAAGATTCAAAACCAAAACACAAATCAAAATCAACAAGATACAGTTAGGGTTTCACTCACTTTGATGCTTGAGAAAGGATATATAAGTGAGGTTGGATGTTTGTAGGAGTGTGGGTGGTTGCTAGAGGGGTTGTTGGTGGATGTCTGGTCACCAGGGGGTGGTAGAACTGGTTGAAATAGCCTTGGGATAGCAACACAGCAGCCATGTGCGGGTGAGGGAATAGGTGGGAGAAAGTAAGAAGAAGGCTAGCCATTGCTTGGTGGAAAATGACTTGGGTGTCTATCTTTGATACTTGGCTGATATTTAAACTTGAAAAATGGACTTTT
>NCQV01126808.1:18148-36480 GCA_002740545.1 Lophocereus schottii
AAGCATTTAAACTCTCCAAAGTTCGTACTTTCTTTGTAATATCCATAAGTGATTCAAAAGTTATAATTAAGCTCCCAAAATGCATGTTTTTCTTCTTTTCTCTCATAAATCGAGCTGAAAACTCCAACAAAATCAATGAATATTCTTTTATGAGCATATTCAACAAATTTTGCACCAAAACAGGTCATTTTAATTCAAAACTTCAAAACTTTTATCCTTGACTTCAAATGAACACCTAAAAGCCCAATATAGAAAGATTAAAAAGTTCCAAAAAACTTTCATTAGCAGCACAAAACATGATTCCCACAATAGAGTTCCTAAAATGGGGTTAGAATACAAGTGTATCAGTTATGACTATAACTTTGTCCACAGAACTCGGATCAAGGTGATTCAAAAGGCATTTGAAAGCTAACATACTAACCTATCTTCCCACCACAAATGATAATTTTTTAGTAGGTCGATCATTACTAGTTTAATCTCAAAGTATGCCTATTTTTCAAAATTTCCAGCCCTCACTGTTTCAGCTTATCCCCCTCTTTTGATACAAATCCTCAACTTAAATCATTCCTTAAAAGCATGTAAACAAGCTTTGATTCATACCTCATCATACAAAACTACCACACCCAATTTCACTTCATAATCATATCCAATAAAGATCATTTTTCAATCAAATACACACATAAACCAAGCTTAATGCTATTTTAATCTAAACCATACGTTATTTGCCAAAACCCTAGTTTATGGCTAACTTGGATTCACTCCATCTCATTTCACATCACCAAAAACATCATTATAAACACCAATGGGTTAGAAGATGACCAAATCAAAGGTGAAACAATCAAAATTCAACGCTTTAACATTAAGCTTGCATGATTAAGGATTAACCCTAACCCTAGCATGATCCAACCTGAACTCTACTAAGATTAACACCAAAATAACTCTTATTTCTTATTAAAACATCATGATCAAAGATCACAAACATCAAAACAAGAATCAAAACTAAAGTAAAAAGCAAAACCAACAAGATCAAGTTCAAGATTACTCACTTTACTTGAAGATAAGTGGGTGAAAATGATGTTTGATGCTCGAGGGGGCTGGGGGCATGGGTGGTGGTTGTCTTGGTGCCCCGGGGGTGGTTGAGTAGTGGTTGGAAGATGGCTAGAATTGGCTGGAATTGGGCTGCTAGGTGGCTGGCCGTGTCGTAGGAAAGAAGAGAGAGAAGTGTGTGTGATCACTTGGCTATGAATAAATGACAAAATACTTGGCTGAGTTTTTATCTCGGAAAAGACTTTTTTGGGTAGCCATAGTTAAGCATAATCATGGTAATTAGTTAGGTCAAGAAGCAAACATGTTGGGCTTTCAATTGAGCCGAAGAAAGTTAGGTTTGGAAATAAAACGCTTCGTAATGATAACATTTTTACGTACCCAAATATAAATTTTCGTAATGTTAACGAAAACAAAATAAATTCCTTAGATTAAATGGTTATGGCCTACTATCAATTCTTCCAAAGTTTTTGTTAATAAATAAATAAATAAATAAAACCCGAATTGCCAAGTGAGGACCTAAATAAAATTTTTTTCCACTGGGATTAATAAATGAGATAAATAAATATGAGAAAAATCATTAACATGCGGTAATTAATTAAATAAACATAATTTAGGGTTGGGCTATTATAGCCTTTCCCCCTTAAAGTGTTCCGTCCTCGAAACTTATGAGTTTTGTGAAAATATGCACTGATATAACAAGTAAATGTAGATATTTGGCTTTTATCTCTTTCTGCGTTTCCCCAAGTGGCTTTTGAGGAGGTATGATTGCCTAAAGTACTTTTTGCCTCATCCGAAATTGTGATTGTCTCCTACTTTTGTCAAAATAACTCTTTAGTCAGCCTTATCTCACCTTAACATGGCCTTGAAGTTCTTTCATAATACTTGCTTGGATTAACTCTATTCTTATACCCAAATCTTCTTTTGGCTCGCTCTAATCAAACCCAACATTACTTAAGATTATACTCTTATTAAAATGCCCTTATTTAGTGTTCTCAAGGTATCACTTGTTCTCCCCTCATCTGACTAATCAAAGGTCTACTCCAATTCCACATTGGACAAAAATGAATATCGTTAGGAATGAAAATTAGGGAATTGGAGTCAAGCGAGTCATTAAGCCTAAAAGAAATAAACAATGAGATTAGAAAAGATTGATAAAAAGGGGGATTAACACGAGGTGGTTAGAATAAAGATAACCATAGGTGTATCATGAATTCTAAAACATAATGCCACAAGAATTACGATTCATAAATATGGACCATAAAGGGTCCAATAAATAATCAACTAAGGAGAAAGATGACCCCGTTATACTCGGGTTTAACTGATGAATTAGAAATAAGATGACAAGCGACTGAGCTTTAATCAGGTGACTTTATAGCCATAAGCAAACTAGATAGGTGCAATAGATAGATGGGACAGGCAATGTGGAATAGATAGATAGATAGATTGGATAAGCAAAGTGCAATAGATAGATAAATAGATTGAACAAGCTAAGTGTAATAGATAGACAAATAGATTGGATAAGCAAAGTGCCAATGGATAGATAAATAGATTGAGCGCGTTACACTAGAAACATGCCTTTGTTCATATAAAGCCAATTCGAGTGCGACAATAAGATTAAATAGAGAATGCGGAAGTTTATTTATCAGAATATAAGATATATGTGAGGGACTTGAAGGTCAAAATAAAGAGAGTAAGGGGATTATGACAATCGCAGTCACCCACACCAATGAGATTTAAATTACGTTCTGAATTCAAAACAAGTTATATGAGCTTATCATTATGAATGAATGAGATGTAAGGTAGATGTGTGAATTGACTCTCAATGGAATGAATTACGACTCATGATCATGAAATAAAAATGGTGAAGGTCGAGAGCACTAGGTTGATAACCATATAAGGTTGAACAAAAATGTATTGCACATTTAACAATGGGTTTACAAAAACATGGAAGATCACGCTAATAGGAAATATCAGGTTGAAATGCAAGGGGGATTAAACAATATTGGATAGTATTAAGTTTTAAACATGAGACAAGCAAACAATTTCAAGAATTACTATAAAAAGAGAATTCTTGCAAAAGGGAAGCTGTCATTGGCATGGTCTAGATAACAATTGAAGCCATTTAAACAAATCGCCTAGATAAAGAGATGTTATAGACCAAGTGAGTGTCAATAGCAAAGGAATAATGCCCTTAAACAATCCAAGGCGACTAGGGCCGAAGTAATCAATGACTGGAAATAATGGGAGCATTGCTACTGTAAGGTCTTAGTGACAAGAGCAGCCCCTTTCTATGCATAGCAACTAAATCTTACTCATACCACCCATATAGTTCCAAGTAGCACACCGTAAGCTGCTGAATTACTGCCACAGGATTTCCTACAATAATTCCATCTCATACTGATTCAACCCAAAGATAGACCAAGTTGTAAATGGCATTTCCGCAATAGGTTTTAAACATCAATGTACCCAATATCATATATGTTTATACACCTCAATGAAACTCTGAAATTTTGGAGCAAAACAGATAGTGTTCTATCGAAAAACTAACTAAAACCCAGGCTTAAAGCTTTATAACATGTACTTGTCATGAAAATTCACACTTCAATAGCTCAACAGCCACACGCTGGAGTTCATAACTCAATGGGTCACACACCCAGAGTGCACAATTGCAAAAATTTAAACAAATGAGAGAAATGAAACATACAATACAACTCCCAGATAAATGAGAGCATGCCTAACCAACAGGTCACCCAAATGGTTCCACCCTCCACTTTGCTAATGCTCGAATTTCAGGATATTACCAAATTTTTGAGTCACCCAAATGGAAATGGTTCCTCCATATATGCCTATACATATGAACCTATAATTAATAACTCATTTAACTGGCCCAACATAACTCATACACACCTTAATAGCTAACTCATAAACACTTGATAACTCATAGTGGCTATTAAAACCTTAGCTCTAATACCAAATCTGTAATGCCCCCAAAATGCTAATCATATGATTTACGAAAAACTGCAGCGGAAGACTTAAAGATAGAAGGTGCTACCGCCGTCCTGATAAGGACAAGGTTCACTGAAACTATTTAATCTTGCAACCCATGTTCATAGTCACAATTTCTATTAAACTGAAGCACTCTAGGAGCAAAGTCCATAATAGTCCAACTTCAATATAATCGACTTAATCATACCATGTGCTAACTCGCACTCCACACCATACAAGTATATTGAATATAGACCCAACTTGACCCTAAGGTTGTTCCCAACATTCATGCTTTGCTAAATCCACTATCAGCATCTGATGACTTCTAAAAGGGCTTGCTAAATGGAGAAACATGTGATACTTCATCACCTAAAATGGAAAATATGAAAACAATTCGAAAATATGAGCTAAAACTCAGTACATGCATTCCTGTATTGTGAAATGAGCGTAAAAACACTGTTGATTGTAACCCACCTTTATAATTCACTTAGTTTGCAATAGCAATGAAAATGAAAGTAATATGAAACTGCATTTCTCTTTATTATATGGATGTGAACCTCTTGAAGGATATGATCTATACATAGGTGTAGACCTACTAATCTGATCAAGACTTGGCCTAAAGCTGCGCATGTAAATGATGGGCTGACACCCTATAGATGATAATTGATGGGGTCACAAGTGAAATGGCAAATCACTATATAAACGGATTTATTAATAAACTCATTAAGAGCTATAAGTTGGTAAACATATTCTACTTACTGAAAATATAGGCAATGAACGTACTTTGAGTCTTTAAAAAATGTCATTTGACTTGATAGATGTCATTTGTTCCATAAATGTCATCTGATTTGATAAATATGTTCTGACTTGATAACACTTATGCATAACAGGAAATGATAACTAGGCCTCGGCTCTGTTTCATAAATGTCATTGTAGATATGTGTAGTCAGTAAATGATCCTTACTCATATAATTGAGTAACTAAAAGCATGCGTAATAGAAATTGAGTAATTAAATGGTGTGCATAACTTATGTATTTTAATATAATTTCAAAACTGAATTATTAAAAGTAATTGAACCCCATCTAAGGTAAATGAAAGTAAAATAGACTATAACGAGATAAATGAGAATACAAAGGAAAAGGCCTTGATGGTGACAAATGGGAGAGTGATTTTGGCCTTTTTCTGAAATACGTTATTGATACGGGTTTTAAGGCTTGCTGATGTATAACTTGGCTCAAGATAACAGTGGGTACATTATATTGGCGTGATAATTGCATTTGATACATTCTGAATTGAGTAAGTAATAAAGGTTTGAGGCCAAGGGAGATATATCTTAGTTCAGAATAGCATAAATTGCAATAACTTGGTCTGATAAATATGGTGTCTAAGTCAAAAATTCTCCCTACTTCTCATATTTAATTCACAAGTCTATTAAATACAGTTTTTCACCCCAAATAGATTATTGATCCCATTGAAAGCCATTAAACTTCCCAAACTTGGTACTTTCTTTCTAATATCCATAAGTGATTCAAAACTCATAATTAAGCTCCCAAAATGCATGTTTTTCTTCTTTTCTCTCATAAATCAAGCTGAAAACTCCAATAAAATCCATGAATATTCATTTATGAGCATACTCAACCAATTTGCACCAAAGTAGGTCAGTTCAATTCAAAACTTCATAACTTTCACCATTAACTTCAAATGGAGACCTAAAACCCCAATATGGAAAGATTAAAAAGTCTAAAAAACTTTTATTTACAACACAAAACATGATTCTCAAAATAGGATTCCCAAAATGGGGCTAGAACACAAGTACTTCAGTTTTGGTCTAACCTGCGCAGTTCTCGTAAAACGATTATAACTTTTTCCACGAAACTCGTATTAAAGCGATTTAAAAGGCATTTGAAAGCTAACACGCTGACCTATTAATCCACCAAAAATTGTAATTTTGGAGTGGGCCGATCACTACCACTTTAATCTCAAAATATGCTCTATTTTCTGAAATTTCTAGCCATCACTATTTTAGCTTTTCCCCCCTCTTTTCACACAAATCCTCAACTTAAAGCATTTCTTAAAAGCATGTAAAGAAGCTTTGATCTGTCCCAACAACATACAAAACCACCACACTCAATTTCACTTCATAATCATATCCAATAAAGATCATTTTTCAATCAAATACACACATAAACCAAGCTTAATGCTAATTTAATCCAAACCATACATTACTTGCCAAAACCCTAGTTTATGGCCAACTTGGACTCACTCCAACTCAGATCAAATCACCAGAAACATTATCATAAACACCAATAGGTTAGACGATGACCAAATTAAAGATGAAATAATCAAAATTCAACACTTTAACATTAAGATTACATGATTAAGGATTAACCCTAACCCTAGCATGATCCAACCTCAACTCCACCATCATCAACACCAAAATAACTCTTATTTCTTATCAAAACTTCATGATCAAAGATCATAAACATCAAAATAAAAATCAAGACTAAAGTAAAAAGCAAAACCAACAAGATAAAGTTCAAGATTACCCACTTTGCTTGAAGATAAGTGGGTGAAAATGATGTTTGATGCTTGATGGGGGTGTCTAGATGGTTGTGGTTGTCTTGTGGCCCGGGGATGGCTGACTGGTGGCTAAAAGTGGCTAGAATTGGGCTGCTGGGTGGCTGGCCATGTAGTAGGGAAGAAGAGAGAGAAGTGCGTGTGATCACTTGGCTATGAATAAATGATAAAGTATTTGGCTGAGTTTTTAACCAGAAAGTGACTTTTTTGGCTAACCATGGTTAAGCTTAATCATGGTAATTACTTCGGTTAAGAAGCAAACATGTTGGGCTTTAAATTGGTCCGAAGAAAGTTAGATTCGGGAATAAAACGCTTTGTAACGATAACGTTTTTGCATACTCAAATTTAAATTTTTGTAATGTTACAGGAAACAAAATAAATTCCTTAGATTAAACTTGTTAAGGCCTACTATCAATTCTTCTAAAGTTTTTGTTAATAATTAAATAAATTAATAAAACCCGAATTGTCAACTGAGCACCCAAATAAATTTTTTTTTCCACCGGGCTGAATAAATGCGATAAATAAATATGAGAAAAATCGTTAACATAAGGTAATTAATTAAATAAACATAATTTTGGGTTGGGCATACATTGAAGATTTCAAAATACAGCTTTAGAATATGCGTGTACTATGTTACTGTTGATCCATCTAGATTCTCTTGCTCAACTTATTTTCTTCAGCTGGTTTGCTAGCAAAAAGGTGATTCACTAAGCATTTGCATAAAACCAAACATGAAAAACACTTTAAACTGTGAGCCGAAGCTCAGCACATGCATTCCTGTATTGTTAGAAACTCTCTGCATAAATTGGTTGCGCGTCCGCTTTGCAATTCATTTTAAGTTAAAACAGTGAATGAGATGAATGTAAATAGCAATTGATAATTATCATCTGATAGTGATCCCCTTGATATTGTTACAATCTATGGATATGTGTACACTTACCAAGCCGATCGGGGAAACTAGCCTGAAGCCACGCGGGTAACTTAAGAGCAATGTCCTGTAACTGATAACTAATGGGGTCACTAATTGTGTGACAAATCACTGATTAAACTGATTCATTGATGTACTTACCAAAACATTATAATTTTTATAAATACGTGCTAACTTCTAAAGATACATGCAATGAATATACCTGAAGTTTTTAAAATTCAATCTTACTTGATGATACTTATGCACAATGGAATTATAGGTAAGCGCAGTTAGTAAGCAACATTCACTCCCATAATTCGTAACTTTAATGAAAATTGATTAATTAAAAGGGCATCTATGCTACTTAAAAAATGCAATTATAGGTAAATGCAGTTAGTAAGCAACATTCACTCTCATAATTCGTAACTTTAATGAAAATTAATTAATTAAAAGGGCATCTATGATTCAAACAATTCAATATAAGATAAGTTACATTAAAATGATTTGAAAAACAAATAAGTTGTGGCCATTGAACTCGAAGTGAAACAAATTGGAGCAAAATAGAACAAAATGAGCTAATTGAGGTGATAATGAAAAGACTTTACTGGATGTAGATGGAATGTGGAGTTTTGATGTCTCTAAAATGAATAATAAAGTGTTTAATGCAAGGAGGGGTGTTGTGATCTTCATCAAAGCTCATATAACCTTAGCTTCGCCCCATAGCCCCCGATCTTGTGTCATTACCTGCCCCACTTCTAAAATTTCATTCTCATGCCCATTTAACTCGATTTTCCAAGCCAAGTAAGCTTCTACACATAATTAAAGTTGTTGAACTCATTCTTTGTAATTGCTTGGCGATATCCATAATTATATAGAAACTCCTGATAATATTTTCAAATGTTACGATTTCTTTCTTCCCTAATGTTACCATTTGAGGGTCTACTTTAGAAAATTCATGTCTTTCATGCTCGACCTTAAATTGAGCTATAAAACATCAATATGAAAAGCTTAGGAAGTCCCGCAACACTTTCATTCAAAGTGCAAAACTGAATTACCACAATACGGCCCCTAAAATTGAGCTAGAATGCAAGTGTGCACTGCTCAGATTTGTCTTGCACAATCTTAGGAAAATGGCCATAACATTTTCCACACAACTCGGAATGAAGTGATTAAAGGCATTTGAAAGATGACTCATGGATATATCTACCCACCAAAAATAAATTTTTTTTGAAGGGTCAAACAGTACCAGTTTAATCGCAAAATGACCCCTGTTTTAGGTCTGTTCACAACCCTACTGTTCTTGTTTTCCCTCTTCTTTTCTTCCCCATCTAAAATCACTCCTTATAATGATTTAACAAAGCCTTGTTCCTTATCATCACTTTACAAAGCCATATTGCTCAAATTTACTCCATAATTATCTACATCAAATTTTTAATTCTTGTATTCTTCAGAATCACTGAAAACACATCCATAAGCTTACTTATTTGCATAAATAAGGAAAATGGCTTTTTATAATCAATTGGGAAATTTCCATAATCCACCCCTTTATACAAAACCACCTCAAGTCATTTCTCCTAGTTAAATGACATATCAAAGATTCATTTCTCATCTAAGTATACACAAATAGCATGCTTGTAACCAAGAGTAAGCCAAACCATGCATAATCATTAAAACCCTAGCTTATGACCAACTTAGATTCATATTTAACTCATTCAAAATCACACCAACACCACTATAATCATCTATAATGCTAAAGATTTCCAAATCAAAGGCAAAACAATGCACAATCATCATTTTAACTTAAGCTTGCATGATCATAAGCAACCTCAACCCTCGCATGCTTTCAAGCTTAACCAACAATTAAAACGTCAAAATAACAGTTGTCTATGGCAAAATACCATGATCTATAATCAAAAATAACAAAAACAAGATTCAAAACCAAAACACAAATCAAAATCGACAAGATACGGATAGGGTTTTACTCACTTTAATGCTTGAGAAATGAGATATAAGTGAGGTTGGATGTTTGTAGGACTATGGATGGTGCCTAGGGTGGTTGTTGGTGGATGTCTGGTGGCCAAAGGGTGGTAGAACTAGCTGAAACAACCTTGGGATAGCACCACAGTAGCCCTGTGGTAGGGGAATAGGTGGAGGAGAGCAAGAAGAAGACTAGCCTTTGCTGGGTGGAAAATGACTTGGATGTCTATCTCTGATACTTGGCTGACATTTAAGCTTGAAAAAGTGACTTTTTGCTAATTAAAATTAGGTACAGATGATGGTGACCAACTTAATTTAATTGGACCAAAATTTTCATGCCGCAAGTTGAGCCCAAATAAATCAAGTTGCAATTCGGGCCCGAATGAATTGTGCTAAACTTAATGAATTTGGGCCCAAATTTTTACACGGTTAAAAAGCATTAAATTTTTGTGACATTGTGAAAAATAATTTATCACCTATACATATTTATCGGGGCCTAATATCGACTCATCCCAAAATTATTACGGTAAATGAAACTCGAATTGTAAAGTGGGGCCTAAAATGAATTCTCCCAATGGGGATGATTACATGATATAAACAAATGTGAAAGATTAATAACATAGCTTAATTAAATAAATAAACATGATTTGGGGTCGGCTATTACATAACAGGTAGGAAATCATTTTCGTAGGGCATTAGATTCTCATATTCATCCTTATTAGGGGAGATATACACTCGTCCCCTCATAATATCCCCAGGGACTCTCATAATCAATGGAGCATTACCCTCGTTAGGGTCTTTTAGGGTTCCCACTTTTGGGTCCATCTCCCTAGGCATTAGGGTTCCCGCAAACTGGGTCTATTCCCTAGTCATTTGTCTGAACATTTAACACCATANCCCTAGCCCAAAATATTTTACATGCGCCTCATTTCAAACACATTTTGTATCAAAAACTCAAATTGTATCACAACAATGACATTTTCATTCTCAAGAAGGCTAAAATGCCTGAATAAGGTCATCTAACTTTCAAAAAATATACAACCATTCATCTTGTCGAAACATGCTTTTAAATGAGTTAATAACAAAACACGCATGCACTTCTCAAAGGAAACGTTGGGGAAACTCATGCTAAGAGCTTACAAGCTTTCAACTTACTCATAATCAATTTCGCTTAAAAGCATTCTTATCAGGCGAATGATCTAACAGTCATTACTAACCACATAACCTAGCATGATTGCCATATCACAGTAGCAAATGTACATTTTTGTCAACATATTGATAAATGTTTAATGTGTACATCATTTTAGGGTTATTTTGCTTCATTTTTATGAGAATTATGTGCTTAATGTTATTATTTATACTCCTATTCTCGATTTATACTTGGGTATAGTTGTTTGATGTGTTTTGCAGGATTTCAAGCCATTTTGCCCAGCCATTGACCCTTAGTAGATGTATTTTGACCTCTCCCACAGACACCTATGAGTTACTACGCCTATAGAGCAGGAAAAGAGCGGAAAGCCAGTTCCAGTACAGACCACAGTTGGACTGTGGTACCTGCCATGGGCCATCGTGAGCATGAAATTGTTGCATCTTCGTCTTCCTTTGGCTATGTGGATGAGATCAATCAAACCCCTCTACAAAAGGCCCTGTTCTACAACAGTTAAAAAACAACGCAAGCATAAAGTTAGCATAGATTAGAGCTTTAGCATAGTTTTCTTTCTCTTCTAAAATTTTGTTGTTTCATTTAAGATTTCTAGTGTGATTTTAGTTTTGGTGAGAAATCTTGAGTGTATGTGTTTGGTTTTCGGGGTGGTTTGAAGCCCTTGGTTAAAGGCCATCTCAGTCAAACCTTTCTCTCAGATTTCGCCTGCTTGTTGGTTAGTTTATTTAATTCTTAATCATGTGTGAGTAGTTTACTTTTTGTCTAGGGATTTAGTAGTTTATGAAAGTGTTGTTGGATCATATCTTAATTTAAAGGAGTGTGCTTATCAACATGATTGGTTTGATTTCATTCTGTCAAGTGTTATTCATGTTGTTAGTAGATTTTTGGCCAAAATTTGCTTCCACAATTGAAACAATTGGGTGAAAAACTGAAAGGTGATAATTGGTTACTGGACTGCTTGACTAAACCTAACGTGGAGTCATCTCGAAAGAGAGATTTGCATGTTAGGAGGACTAGGGAGTAATTAAAGATATTTAACTGGAATTAAGGCAAATTAGTTTAAAAAGAATGACTTTTGCTTGGTTTAGGCAAATTTGATTGATTTCGAAAGAATAGATCAAATTTCTGGATAGATTGCAATTCCTCAAGATGAACCGATTTAGAGAAAACCACATGATTGTTATTTTGATCCAATATTCCTTCATAACTATTAGAATTCCTAGACATATTTTCTCTTTAATTAATTGATTTAGAGCAGTGAATTAGAAGTTGTTAAATCGAACCCTTTGAATTAGAATTTTACTTAGCACATTCTGACAGACAAGACTTAGTAAGTTATATTAGCCCATAAGGAATGATATCTTTATCTATACTATGGCTACCCATGCGCTTGCAGTAGTTAGTCAAGCTTTTGGCGCCGTTCTCGAGCACTAAACTGTTAGCTATTGAGTTAGTCTTACAAAAGTGACTAAGTTTTTTATTGTCTTTTATTGTTATTTTCTTTTCTTGTTTAATTGCGCTAGTAGTGTTGGTGATAGTGCTTGCAGGAATTTTTCTTGTTTATGCGAAGTCTGATTCGATCTTGCACGAACCCAATCCTGAGATTGAAAGCACTTTCTGCTTAAGGAGGAAAAAGCAAAGGATTAAAGAACAAAAATGCGAGGCTAGAAGGAATCCAACAAGTATGGAGTGTCGAGGAGGTGACCAAAGAAGAACGCTTTGAGATTTCGTTACTCATGGAGTCCAAGGGATCGCGTCAAGCATCGCTCGTCCTACTATTGATGCTAATAATTTCGAGCTCAAACCAACACTCATTTCAATGG
This sequence comes from Lophocereus schottii, assembly GCA_002740545.1. NCBI lineage: Eukaryota > Viridiplantae > Streptophyta > Magnoliopsida > Caryophyllales > Cactaceae > Lophocereus > Lophocereus schottii. The sequence goes on from NCQV01126808.1 coordinate 30,628, forward strand.
TGTAGCAATCCCAGTTTGGAGGAATGCCTTTGGAAGACCCGAATCTGCACCTCTCGGTCTTTTTAAAGGTGTGCAATACTTTAAGGCTTAATGGAGTCTCCATTGACGCGATTCGCATGTGCTTCTTTCCTTTCTCCTTGAGGGATAAAGCAAGGGCTTGGTTACACTCCTTGCCATTTGGATGCATTACCACACAGGATGAGTTGATAAGAGCCTTCCTCGCAAAGTTTTTCCCTCTGAGCAAAATAGCTAGCTTGAGAAATCAGATCACCAATTTCATGCAAAAGGATGAAGAGACGCTCTATGAAGCCTGAGAGCAGTTTAAAGATTTGCTATGCCCATCCCCCCATCATGGTCTTTAACATTGGATGATTATCCAAGCCTTTTATAATGGTTTAGCCCAGTATGTGAGGTCCACTATTGATGCGGCAGCAGGAGGGAATTTGATGAGCAAACAGATGATGAAGCTTATAATCTGATTGAGGAAATGGCACTCAATAATTTTCAATGGTCCACCGAATGAGGATAACCCAGATAGGTTGGGCGTGAGCTTGAAGTTGATGCGCTTACTTTACTTTCTGCTAAAGTAGATGCTATGACTCAAAGACTGGACTGAATGAATGTTAACACTGTGAATTCTAGTGCCCCTTCCCCTTTTAAAACTTGTGGTTCTATAGAGCATGTAACTTTAAATTGCCAAGTTGAGAGCCCTTTTTTCTAAGACCCTAGTGAAGTTGACTATGCTCAAAACATCAACCCGAGACCGACCAATGACCCTTACTTTAGCACATATAATCTGGGTTAGAAGAATCATCTGAATTTCTCGTATAGGTCTAACCCAAATCCATCAAATCTACCCCATATGAATGCTAGACCACCCCCTGGCTTTCAAAGACCCTTGTTTCCTTCTCAAATGCCCCAAAAGTCTAATTTAGAAGCAATGATGGAAAGTATCTTGTGGCACAACAAAAACAGGATGAGTATATTAAGCTATTAACCTCAAAGGCTGATGTACTTACAACTCATAATAGGATGTTGGAAGCCTAAATTGCCTAAAAAGCTAGTTTTTATTCTACTCCCTTAGACAGACTTCCTAGCAAGCCTGAACCTAACCCTTGTGAGCATTGCAACTGCATCACTTTGAAGGAACAAATAGAAGACTTAACCAACCCTGAGGATGTGCAAATGGAGGAGGGTAGGGAAATAATCATCGCTGGAAGTAAAGTTGCTTTTGAAATTATGAACGTTTGTAAAGTTAAGGCTGGCCGTTTATGTTGAATTTACCTCAGGGACCGGGTTTTGCCGCTTCGCAATGTCGATCGAACCTCTGTGCTTCACCGCGCTAACCTTTATTAGGTACCTAGTAATGAGGAGGTTGTTCTACCCACACCCTAACGTTTAGCCCCTCGCTCTAGTCAAGTCGGACCTAGTTCTTCCTCTCAACCACCCCTTCCTGACTATTCTGACCTCTAAGACACCCTTAGATCTATTCAAGAGGAGCAAGTTTCCCTCCGAACATTTGTTGCTTCTGAGAACGCCGCTCTTTGGGACTTTGTCCAAGAGCACCACGATGAGCTTCGTGGGATACTTGCTACCCAGGCATAATGTTTCCAGGGCTAGAGGGCATGTCTAAAGACCTATCCGGATTAGCATATCTCTTATGGTCAACTACCCCATCCTCCACCAGCACCCCCTTTCTGAATGCTTTGTGCTACCCCCTTCCCTTTTTCTATTCTAAGCCCACATTGGGCAATGTGTGATTTAATCATGGGGAGTTAGTTATTCAATATATTTGGCGTCTGATGCCTATTTTCGGTTTGGTGTGTTTGTGCTTTGTATATGTAGTTAGTGGTGGTTTTAGGAGTTTTTGATTTAGGTTTTTGTTTTTTTAGGAGTGCATTTAGTTTTCTTTTTATTCTAGGTTGCATTTTAGTTTTTGTCTATTTTTTTTTTTTCTTCTTTAGTCTCTTTTCATTTTTTAGTTTGCATTGTTATTAGGAGCATAAATAAATAAAAAACACAAAACAAAAATTAAAAGTAAACAAAATCCTCCGATGATGATCTTTCTAGATTTGGTAGACTTCTATGGTTTAGTTTGATCCTTTGATTTGCCCAAATTGTGCATAAAATGTTTGTGAATGAGTTTTTTAAAATGACCTCCATGTTTTGACCACATGCTGAATGCGAGTTGATTTACCCTATGAATCTTTTCATGATTTTTGGTGTACGTTTACTAGTGAGCTAGTTTTGACCTTGGTAGATGTTCTGTGAGATTTTAAGCTTTTGGAGGCTATTTATCAATTTAGTTTCATGTTTCTTTCATGTATGACTCTTCCTTGATGTCATTTCTATAGAACTTGTTTTGATTCTCATTCAATATCACATTTCATGTGTGCATTTAGACGATATGATTGAGGTAATTTGTTTATTTTGTTCTTTGATTTGTTAAAATCCCACGAATAAATAGCCACCTTTGTTGTGTATTGTATCCCTTGCTAGCCCCTTTGAGCCTATATCCGATTTCCTTGATTTCAACCTCCTATTAAAGCCCATGGCCAAATACTTGTCTTACCTTTAAGCCAAGACTAGAGGAGTGTTTTATTCTTTTGCATCAAGATTGATAAGGCAGTAGTAAGGTGGATTGTTATCTTTTAGCGAATTTTGGCTATTTGGGGAAGGGATATGAGATTTTTATAAATCCCTTGTTTTATTGTACAAAGTTTGGAGAAGAGTTGGACTTTAGAGTTCGTTATGGATCTCCTCTTGGCTAGCCTTTTTGAAAAAAAGAAAGAAAGGATCATGAACAAAAACAAACAGAGAAAAAAAAGAAAAAACGAAAAAAGAAAAAACGAAAGAAAGTGTTAGCCTTGTTGGGATTGTAAGATATTTATGACTTTTGACACTTTCTCTCTTCAATTTGGTATGTATTTTGTTGATAAAATGTAATGGTCTAAGAAGAATGTCGTATGATGCATTGGAATTGTTTAGCTCTTAGCCTTTGGCTTCTAGCCCCTTATTTCCAAAATATTTGTTCCCCTCTTACCTTTACCTATGGCCCCTTTACAACCCTATGAAAGTCCTCATGATTGTCTAGTGTGTTTGCATTTTAGTGATGGCGAATTTGAGAATCTTGTCCAGCTTATGGTAGATTTGAGTCTAAGGAATGAGAATTGAGAGAACCTTCACTATTATTAAACACATGAGTGATAAGAGCCATATAACTAAAGCGAGGTTCTATCGGCCTTGCTAGCCTTACTTGTTCCTTGCGCCAGAATGACTGTATTCAACGATTTGAGGAAGATTGATTCAAGTTTGACATTCAAAAGGTTTTCGTAAATTTCATTCCTTAATCTATTTGTTAATGACTTTTGTACCTTTTTGGGCTACCTTTGTATCCGTTTTGCCCTTTGAATGTTGCCTATGTCTATCCTGAGGAGGTTATGTGCAGTTTTATTTTTAGCATTGCTTGAGGACAAGTAACAGTTTAAGCATGGGTGAGTTTGATAAGTGCTTAATGTATACATCATTTTAGGATTATTTTGCTTCATTTTTAGGAGAATTATGTGCTTAATGTTAATATTTATACTCCTATTCTCGATTTATGCTCAGGTATAGTTGTTTGTGGCGTTTTGTAGGATTTTAAACCTTTTTTCCCAGTATTTGACCCTCAGTAGATGTATTTTGACCTCCCCTATGGATACCCATGAGTTCCTATGCCCATGGAGCAAGAAAAGAGCCAAAAGCTGATTCCAACACAGACCACGGTCGGACCGTGGTACCTGCCACTGACCGTAGTGAGCATGAAATTACTGCCTCTACGTCTTCCTTCGATTGTGTGCCTACGATCAATCCAGCCCCTCTATAAAAGGCCCCGTTCTACAGCAGTAAAAAAACAACACAAGCATAGAGTTAGAATATATCAGAGCTTTAGCATAGTTTTCCTTCTCTTGTCAAATTTTCTTGTTTGTTTTAAGATTTCTAGTTTCATTTTAGTTTTGGTGAGAAACCTTGAGTGCATGTGTTTGGTTTTCAAGAAGGTTTGAAGCCCTTGGTTGAGGGCCATCTCAATCAAACCTTTCTCTGAGATTTTACTGGATTGTTGGTAAGTTTGTTTAATTCTTAATCATGTGTGAGCAGTTTACTTTTTGCCTTGGTATTTAGTAGTTTCTAAAAGTGTTGTTGAATCATGTTTTAATTTAAAGGATTGTGCTTATCTTCGTGATTGGTTTGATTTTGTTCTATCAAATGTTATTCATGTTGTTAGTGGATTTTTGGCCAAAATTTGCTTGTGCAATTGAAACAATTGGGTGAAAAATTGAAAGATGACATTTGGTTGTTAGACCGCTTGATTAAACCTAAAGTGGAGTCTCCTCGAAAGAAAGATTTGCATGTTAGGAGGATTAGAGAGTAATTGAAGATATTTAACTTGAATTAAGGTAAATTAGTCACTTTTGCTTAGTTTAGGCAAATTTGATTGATTTCGAAAGAATCGATCGAATTTCTGGATAGATTGCAATTCCTAGAGATTAGTCAATTTAGAGAAAAGCACATGATTGTCGTCTTGATCCAATACTCTTTCATAACTACGACAATTCCTAGACATATTTTCTCTTTGATTGATTCAGAGTAGTGAATTAGAAGTTGTTAAATCGAACCCTTTGACTTAGAATTTTACTTAGCACATTATGACAGAAAAGACTCGGTAAGTTATATTAGTTCCTGAGGAACGATATCTTTATCTATACTATAGCTACCCGTGCGCTTGTGGTATTTGATCACTTATGCCTTCAAGTACGAAGCAAACATATTCATTTGTAATTTGCATTGTTTCTAACTCAATAGCCCATTTAAACAACTTCTGAAACTAATTAAGTTATTATTAAGTATTCAAGCTACTTGCTTATGAAATCGGGATGTTGTTTTAGTCATTGTAACAATGAATGACTCTTAAGCTAATTACTTGAAGAATTTAATTATTCGATAGAATTAATGAGAGAATAGTAGTGCACGCTTAAAGTGAATCAAGTGAGCTTCAATAAAAACGACTTATAGTTCACAAATTATTCAGTACGAGACCTTTAAGCAAAACAAGTAATCTGAGAACAACTAAGATTGCAACGCTTTGGAATAGGACTCAGCCTTGACATACACACATAATAAACACTTGAATCAAAGGCCAGCAAAACCATGACTCAATTAAGCAACATATTACAACCAGATTGAAGCAAATAAGAAGTAATGCACGACATCAAAACATGAAGCTACACTTTGTAAATTCACGAATTTTGACACAACTCGAACTCACTCCTCACAGCACTGTCCATAACAATCCTTGAAATCATCTCAATTTCAACTCAGACAATTCGCCTACGTCCCATGGATACTCAATTCATCAAAATTCCATTGTAGCTACCAAATCAAATTCCACAATTAACTCTTAAATATTTTGTAAGTTATTAATAGTTTAGGGAATCGAGCACTACACATCATGAATCTAAGCTAAAGGACCCAACTAATGGGTTTGATTTAGCATATTAGGGCCAGGTCCGTGCGTTTCCTTCCTTACCGTTCACAGTCGTGCCTACCCACATGTCGCTGCTGCTGCTGTGACCTCCTTCCTCCTTCGCGCTCTTCCGACATCAAACCAGGCGCCAGTAGTAGCGGTGGTGGTGGCTGAGGGTTTCAAAACCCTAACCCTTGAGTCCCTGATCTTTGTGGCTTTTGATCCTCGCCGTACTCGAGCCCACCAGTGGAGACACCTTGTTGCTGCCAAGCCTCCCGTCACCAATGCCTAGCACAGCCCAATCCTCTCTCATCTTTCTCCCTCGCTCTCACCTGATCTCTCTCTCTCCC
>NCQV01126828.1:2901-13478 GCA_002740545.1 Lophocereus schottii
TACGCCTTGAAACAGGATGTATTGTACAAAAGTATGTTATCTGAAATTTTGTTGCATCACTCAAATTCTTCAAATCTACACATGATCCAAACCTAAACTTACGTTGATCTAATTTAGGCCATGTTCTTTTCAATTAAATTGTGCTCAATTGAATAAATTAGATTTATTTTTATTGAATTAAACTGAACGAAACTAAACTGAACTTATTTTTTTGGAATGAACTAATTTATAAACTTTATTAGGCTTGAACCGAGCTATACATTAGAAAAAAAATATTTCATGAGAAGTTTTTGTCAGATTTATCTATAATCTAAGGGCCTGTTCTTTTCATGGGTCAATTCTAAAATATCAATTTCAACTCATTTCAACCTACTTCAATCTATTTCAATCCATTTCAACCTATTTCAACTCACTTTCACTATTTTAACCAAGTTCAATTCATCATATAAAAAATTCAACCTACTTTAACTTGCTTCAATCTACTTCAACATACTTCAATCTACTTGAATTTATTTTATTTTTTTATTCATTCTATTTGTCCAAAAAAAGACAGGTCCTAAATCTAAACTTCTGTTATCTCTTGTTGACAAAAAAAAAAACATAAAAAATCTGGTATCTCTCTTTTTCAAGAAAAGCATGCCCTAACGGGTGCCCAAAAGTCACCCTTGGTGGTTTCCAGGAAGGCCCCATAATTTGTCGTGGAAGTCACAACTGTAGTGAGAGAGGAAGGGAGCAATGACCGACGACTGGCAAACGAATAAAACAATGCACAATGCATAATATCTCAAGATATTTTGTTTTGTTCTCAGTTGTCACTTCTAAAGCATTGTTTTCAATTTTCTACGACTTTCACTTTTGCTTGTGTAACTTGCTTTCTTCCACTTGCACTTCTCCTCCTCCCCACCAAGGATGAGAGAATCGATCCGATAATCAACCCAATCGATCGAGTGGGTCGATGGTTTAACTAGCCGAACTGTTTGGACCGAGGTTGGACCGGTTGACCTGATTTACAGTCAAATCGGATTAGACCGGCACAACCCGATGAACCTAGAAATTTTTTTTATATATATGTGTTATATTTTTTTTCAAATTTCACTATATCGTTCTATGCAAGACGATAAAGTACGACATAAACATCAATTTAAGGCTCAAGGTTTTCACACATTCAATACGATAAAACTACGATATAAACATCAAAGTTATCAATCAAAGCTATCATTCAAACTTAGCATTTGAAGTTAATTGAAATTTCAATCTAAATTATCAATCGAAGTTATCAATCAAAGTTAATCTAAAATGAAGCAAAGTTACCAATGAATCAAAGTTAAAACAAACCAACTAAATCAATCACTCACTCTACTGTCCAGACTCCTCTGTCCAGCGCCCCACGACCCCAGTGCCCACCGTCAGTGCCCAGCCATGACTATGCACTGTCAAGAGCTTGAGACTAAGAGAAAGAGAGTGTGAGAATTGAGAGTTGAGAGAACGAGAGCCTGAGAGTTGAGAGATTGAGTGGCAGCAGAGAAAGAGGAGGGAGACGAGGAGAGGGGCGGCTTACTTCAGGCTTCAGAGGCTTCAAACCTTGACCAGTTGACCCTACACACCGGCCGATGATCACGGAGTGCAGTTGAGGCCTCGAAAGAGGCTGTCGAGCAGCAAGGTTGAGAGCTAGGGTTCCGATCGCCAGAGAGAGAGAATGTGGAGCTAGGACTGTGCCAATTTTTCTAATTTTCTGGGCCAAAAAAAAAAGCTTTTAAAGAACCTTGGGAAAAACCGGTCCAACTGCGGGTGAGCCGGTTTGACCGAGTCAGCTAGTCCAACCAGGTTTGACCGTTTGACCGGTTCGACTTCTAAAACAGTTTTGTGCAGTTCCGACCCGTTGACCTGACCGGTTCCCGGTCAAACTGGTTGGACCGGCCTATCTGATTCGGTTTTCTTAACCATCCTCTCTACCAATGACGTTTGCCACTTTGCGTTGCTTCCACCTTCCACCCCTTTTTTCCCTCCTTTTTGATATTTTTCATCAATCTTCTGACTTATTTATCACAGTTAGGTTGTGGTTGACAAATTGTGGCCATATTTGGTAAAGAACTGTTAGCTATTAGTTGTTTATATTAGCTATTAATTGTTAAGTGTTTGAATTAACTGTTTGCATTAGCTGCTTAAATTAGTTGTTTATAAAAGAAATATTTGATAAAATTAGCTATTTTTAAAAAAGATATTTAGTAAAATATTATTTTGTTACTTACTACATATTTTATTATTATGAATTAAAATTTATATATTCGAATTATTTAATCTTGAATAGATTAAATTTAAATAATACAGAATATCAAATATCACTACAAAAGGCTAATTGCATATGGTATAATTTTTTCAAACTCTTGGGTAGTTATGTCATTTTTGCAAACTGATATTTTCAAAAGACTAATGAAAATAGCCTTTTGAAAAAGAGTTTTTTGGGTCCAAATAACTCTTCAATCAAACACCAATTTAGCTGTTTTGACTAGATAAAACAAGTAAAACCCTCCAAAAAGCTCTTTTTTTCCAAAAAAACTCTTACAACCGAACACCCCCTGTATCTAAAATAGCATTTTATAATTAATCATAAATATTAGTAATTAACTAAGCATTAATAGTCAATCAATTAATATTTAAATTACGGTTTAAGATTTCATTTAAGTAATGTAGTATTGTAATAGCTTTTTTGAAAGAAATAATAAAATTAGTTTCTGAATTCTTTTTTTTGGTTTAGAATATCCGAATTAAGTATTTGACAAATTATTTATACATCTTTCTATCAATTAGCATTAATTAATGAAATCAATATTTAAACTTGTGGAACACATTTCTTTTAGTTTCTTCACTAAATCGACTCATTGGGTTTTTTTTCCCCCTCCTTGGTTTTCGGTTTGCAATCGTTTTTCTATTAATCTTTTCAAAAAAAAACTGTTTTGTGGGTCTTAAGGAATCAACCTCTCTATGGGTAGGAATACCAGTAGGAGTAAGGTTGCTTACAACTGGATCTCTCCAGACCCCGTGAAAGCGGGACCCACACTGGGAGTTGTTGTTGTTGTATATTTTTGCTTGTTTCTAACCCAATTATCTTCCATTTAATTTTTACAAATAAGTTCTGTTCAATTTAATTCAGTTTAGTAAAATAAACTTAGTTCAGGAAAAAATAGTTTAGAATTCAATACAAATAATTTAATTTTAATTCAAAAAAATATGTTTAATTTAGTTCTGTTTAATTTAGTTTCACGAAAGTAGGTCAGAATTTAGCAGAAATAAATTTTTTTTTAATATTGAAAAAATAAGTTTAAGAAAAGCCAATTTAATTTAATTCTATAAAAATAAAATGAAAAGAATACCACATTAATCTCATAATAAGTTTAATGTAAGATAGGGCCTATCTAAAATAAATTCATAAACACAAAATAAAAATGTCACTGAAGTATCAGTCTAATGATTAAGAGTCTAAGACTGATATGTTGAGTATGTTGAATCTCCCATTCGATTTTTCAATCTCATTTGATTATAATTGTATTATGTTATCTTTTGTGACTCAGTTAAATAACAAGGTCCTGTTCTATTTCGCGTTTTTTAGGATTTAACTAAAAGATTACATCTCCTTACAGTTTCTTACATCTTCTTACATCTTCTTACATATTCATACATCTCCTTCCATCTCATAGATTTTCTATAACATTTATTTATTTTAGGTACAGAAATATGTATATTTTTTTAATGATACTACCAATATACAAAATTTATAAATATCCTATGAACACAATATTTACATAAATATAAAATATAATATAACAACGTAAATTATATTTGAGTTTTGATATGAAATATATATTATCATAGATGACCATACATTTATTCATATTTAAAATTATTTACTTAAAATAAGAATTTATTTGAAGAGTTGTATTCAATTTTGTCAAATTTTTGTTTTATTATACTTTGCTTATTCGATCAAACTAATATTCATATAAAAAATCTTGGACGAAATTTTATTCAGCAAATTTATGGGGATTAATATATTTTATTGTTATGCAATTAACTTAATTAATTATTTATTTTTAACAAGTATATTATTTTAATATTATTATTTTTCATCCAAAAAGTTCAATGTAAAACAAATTATACTATACAACTCTTCAACAATTCAACAACTCCTTACATCCATCTTTACAGCTCCTTACATCTTCTTACAACTGCTTACATCTCCTTACAACTTTTTAAAATTTCTTACAGTTTTTATATATACTTACATCTATCTACCTATCTAAAACATAAAATAGATCAAGCTTTAAATAGTTGAGTACTAAATAAAATTATCCTTTAGACTTTTGTCGAAAAGAATCTGAGGCTAATATAGTCATTTCGCGTTGGATTCTTGTTTCACAAGTAACAGCCTCCAATCCAATCCCTAAATCAAGGGCAACAGATCATCCAAACCTACACGTGTCAGTATCTCATAAACTTTTCTCACAAGCCGCCTCCAAAGTCTGGGCTTCGGAAGCCAATTTAATCCCCACAAGCGTTCTCCATCTTTTCGTGATGCACTCATTTCCTTCTCCAATGGCTTCCTTTCTACCCCTAACTTTCTCTCTCCTCTTCCTTCTCTCTCTCTCCTCGGGCATCGCCGCCGCCGATGACGTTCTCATCCAGCAAGTCGTCGACGACGCCAACACTGGCGCTGGAAACCTAGACGAGATGCTGTTGAACGCCGACCACCACTTCTCTCTCTTCAAGGCTAAGTTCAACAAGAAGTACGGCTCTCAGGAGGAGCATGATCGCCGATTCGCCATCTTCAAGGCCAATCTCCGGCGTGCCAAGCGTCACCAGAAGTTCGATCCTGATGCCGTCCACGGCGTTACGAAATTCTCCGATCTTACTCCGAAAGAGTTTCGGCAAAAGTTCCTTGGTTTGAACGGAGGTAAGAAGAAGCTTAGGCTGCCGTCCGATGCTAAAAAGGCTCCGATCTTGCCAACGAACAATCTTCCTGAGGATTTTGACTGGCGTGAGCATGGCGCTGTTACGGGAGTCAAGGATCAGGTTCGATTTTTGATTTATTCATAGTTAATTTTGTTTATCTGTTGATATTCAATTATATGCTTCAAAAAATCTGGCTAAGTATCTGCTGAATGGGAGGCTAGGCGGTGAATTAAATATTTGAAAGGTTTCTTCTTCAAAGGAGCTACTTTTGGATGGGTTCTTGGTGCTCATGTTAATTTGGGGTGAATCTTGGTTCATGTTAATTTTGGGTGAATCTTGGTTCCTTTTCTTTGATATATCTGTTTTCTTCTGAAGTTAGGCTAAGTATCTGCTGTGACGAAGTTGTGTTTCAAATGAGAGGTGAATGAATTTTTTTTTCCCCTGTGTAAATTAAGAGGAATGAGGATTTCTCACCTGAAGTTGTGGATTAGATATCCCCCCCCCCCGAATTAGGGGCCATAGGCCTACCTACCTAACCCCTGCCCCCTCCTGAAAAAGAAAATAAAGCAAATATAAAAATAACTACTTGATTCTTTTGGCTTTGATTTTGATGATTTTACATATTATTATTGACTTTGATTCTGTGAAAAATTAACAGGGTTCGTGTGGATCCTGCTGGTCATTCAGCACCACTGGAGCGTTGGAAGGTGCTCATTTTCTGGCAACTGGAGAGCTTGTCAGTCTAAGTGAGCAACAGCTGGTGGATTGTGATCATGAGGTTTGCATTTTTTCTAATCTTCTGAATTTAGCTTTGACCTTTGCAGTCTGTGGTCTGAAATGTAGGATTTTTGATATACACAAATATCTGGCTTCTTGTTGATGAAGCTCTTTGTCTGTCAGACACATCTTGACAAGAGAATTGTTAGTATTCCAGAATCCAGAATATGTCATTGTTGTTCGTATTCTAGCATTTGTCAATTTCTTTCCAGCACATACAGGATTCCACCTAAACTTGTAGAATACTTTATTGTCTCCTCATGAACCTGTGGAAACGGAGGGAGTTATTTTCTAGAGGGGTATTTATACTTTCAGTTGCCCCTAACCTTCTTGCTTGTGAGACTCTAGGGTGCACTCATACCTATCCTCATTACTTCCGGAGTGGTGTAAACCGCTTTCTTAGTTTGTTATCTTGGTTTGCTATCTTGCTTCAGGCTTGATCTTTTTGTGGGTAAATTTGGGCTCCTAGTCCCAGTCCCAGTCCCAGTCCCAGTCCATTCCTTACTGCACCTTGGTATCAAAATTTATCTTTCTCTATTGCATTCTATTCGTTTGCATTCCATTTCATTTGTTTCCATCTCTCCCCACTCATGCAAGTAAAATATCATTCCTTCTCATTTCAGTCCATTCCTTCGCACTTTGTTCTGTTCTTTCGCATTGCATACCTACTCCATCCCTAAAAAAGAACAAGCCCAAGTAGGACACAAAAACATAGAACCTATGTGGCTGTAAATTCTGATGAAATATCCATTTTTAGTTTGAAATTTTGAATTGGAAACAAAAATATAGCCATGGACACAGATGTTATGATTGGAGTTTGTCATTTGAACTTAGCTGGTTTGGTCAGCTATCATATTGAAGGGTTATTGATAGATTCTTGTATGGATCATCTTCATTCTTTTGTTGCAGTGTGACCCTGAAGAAAAAGGTGCGTGTGATGATGGGTGTAATGGTGGGTTGATGACAACTGCCTTTGAGTACTTACTGAAGGCTGGCGGAGTTCAACGAGAGCAGGACTATCCCTACTCTGGCCGTGGTGGCACCTGCAAATTCGATAAAAGCAAGGTTGCTGCATCAGTGGCAAACTTTAGCGTGGTTTCCATAGATGAAGACCAAATTGCTGCCAACTTGGTGGAGAACGGGCCCCTTGCAGGTCTTAAACCACTCCTTGATAATTTCAATTTCTGTAATAATCTCTCTCTTGCTTTGAAACGTCCGTGAAAATGCTCAAGTTTTTTCTCTTTTGCTTGCTGCAGTGGGCATAAATGCCGCTTACATGCAAACTTACCTTCATGGAGTTTCCTGCCCATACATTTGCATGAGGCATTTAGACCATGGTGTGCTTCTAGTGGGGTATGGCTCAGCTGGTTATGCGCCTATAAGGCTCAAGAACAAGCCCTATTGGATCATAAAGAATTCATGGGGTGAAAAATGGGGAGAGCATGGCTACTACAGAATATGCAGAGGCCACAATGTCTGTGGTGTTGACTCCATGGTTTCAACTGTGGCTGCTGTGACCACAGCTCCTGCCACCGAGTAAGGTTGAAAACAACCATTATGTTCTTGCTGTCCTCCTATTTGTAGTAGGATGGCAAATTGTTGTATATATAATGTTGCTGCACTTCCAGCTGCAGTAAATCTCTGGTGCTAGTTACAACTTTCTAAGGTTGAGGCCTTACGGCCTTTAGAGGCTTTTAAGTTATTTTCCTTGACTGAAGTACTACATAATGTATGTATCAAATGTGCTCATTTTATGTACTCTATCCAACTGCTGCTTTTCAACTAGTTCTCCACTGTTGGCTTTGCCCTTCCTCATAAGACTAAAGTTGTTATTCATGGACTTTTATGCTTAATATACTGCGAGGGACAAGTTTGGCAAATGTGTCATTCAGCGCAGGCTAATTTCAGGTTTCAGGTTGAGGGTATCGAGAGAGAACATTTAAGAGAGATTGTTCAGATTGTAATACTTTTTTTTTTTTCCCCTTATTTTAAAAAAAAGTCCAAGCTGAATCACAATGGGTTACTGATATCCATCTATATGGCAATCTTTCTCAGTGCAACTGTTGTGCTGGACTGTTTAAGTTTTAGGTGAAACTTTGATTTGACTATTATGAGGAAAGCCTGTTTCTAAGCCATTCAGATCAGGGAAAGATGAACCTTGCTCAGTCAATACAGGGACTAAGGCACTATTAAAAGGAGTTGGAAAAATTCACGTTAGGGCGGTGAGCGAGACAGGATTGATATCGATATTGCTTTCATCAAATTCATGGAAATGTCAACTTGGCTCTACGGTGTATGTATGGCCAAGGCAAATTACACCATATATCATTATCACACAACGGTGTACAATTTTACAACAGGTTTGTCAAAACTGAATATACAAGTACAACAAATGAACCGAGTATACAACTATGGCAAAAAGTGCAGACAGATCTAACCTTTTCCGCAAGGTAACAATTCTCGTCAGTCTACATGTAACTGTAAGCTGGGAACGAACCCAGTGGTATCAATGTATGCAACTACTAGCTATCTTGACAGCTTCCCGTAACAAATACACTTTACCTTTGCTCATTTCAAACTTCAGCGAAAATTTTCGGCAAAAATTTCAGGGGAAAATTTTCGAGTGAATGAAATGAACAATGCCATTATCTCAACTATAGTCCACACAGATGCAAACCAAAGCAGGCAGCAGAAATCACTTATCTGAAGTCGTAGGCATTCACGTTCTGTTTCCGTGATTAGATAATCGATAAGCTCAAAGAATGAGTCAGTGAAGAGTATGTTTTGGCATCATCACTCGGCCTCATCATCAAGATAGGCAAATGAGAAGGGTTGGAACTTGTAGCCATCACCCTCGTAGAATTTGTTTTGAAATTCCACCCAGTGAAGACGCAAGGCGTGGAGGAATGCGCTAAGTGTTTCCATCACCAGTAGCACACCGGCAGTAGCAGCCACAAAAACAACGATGCCAATAATAAGGATGACAATGTTGTTATACCTACAGTTGTGATCAGAACTGGTTACTGCTTGATTCCATCACATTCTGAAATAAGGTACAAAGGGAAACTTACCCCCAGGCCAGTAGCAGCACTTTATCATAGAAGACGCTAGAGAGCTCCGAATGTGCAAGACTGAAAAGGGGGAACATCTAATCAGATCTCACTGATATAAAATTTAAACATGAACAGCTGGCTCAAGAAAAAGAGCATTTCAGGGGCAAGACAAAAAGAAAGGGGAAAGATGATCGATGTCAGATCATGTGGCTGCAAAATATTATTAAAACTAGCAGTCAGCATATCTGAAATCCGGAAAAATTGTCAGGGACAGAGACTGGTGCATTCAGTTATCGGCTACAGCAAACAGCTTCTGACCCCAAAGTATTCGCAAAAATGGGTTATTCATTCTTTCTTTTCCATCCAATTGGGAATTCATAGCAGGGAGGATATGAACAATCAGTGTCTTTCAGGGATAGTTCAATGGTCATCCCCTTCAGATGACTCTGTGGCAACCACTTTTACCTAAGAAGAAAACCAGAAATAAATACCTCAAAGCTTTTAGCCACTTACCTCAGAGCCCATAAACGTAAATATGAAGCTGTGTTGGAGACTGCTCCAAGTACGAATTCTATGGTGTGTATAAGTTGATGAACACAAATTTCACTGAACTGGAATTCTTCATGTTCATGGGAATCATGCTCCATTTCAAAATCCAGGGAAACTTCGGCATTATCAAGAAGTGCATAGGTTCGGCCTTTGTGCCGCTGACAACAGATTCCAGTATTAGACAGTCTATAAATACTACCGAATGGTTTTAAAAATCAAAGTTGGGGAAAAAACTAGTTATACCACAGGTTTTACTTACTTCTTCATGTTGCTTCTTGAGAAGAAAAGGCTTGGGGAACAGCATCCATGGTACAGAAATAAGGGCCAGAAATAACAACAGAAGCTGGTAAAGCAGTACACATCAGTGTCAGAGATTGGACTACTACCATTAACAAAAAAGTAAGCAAGACAACGAACATGGAAAACCTGAAAAAACTTCTGGCCAATGAATAGCTGATTCTCCCCAAGGTCATCAGTAGGACTAAGGAACATGTATATTAATGTATGATAAAGATCAGCTTTAGAGCCCGTGCACCATTTTACAACAATGAGAAGTGAGAGGTAGCCAAACAGACTGTTTAAGAAAATCATCTGGGGAACAAACTGATGCCTGTAGCAGTAAACAGAAAGCAATAATGTGACGCAATCAGAATGACAGCTAGAGGAGCGATGACAAACTGAAAATAAGAACCAGTAAGAACAAGTTGTCGACTGACAATTGCAGTTACCAGATGTTCAAGTCATTTTTGAAGAATTTTGCGTTAAAATAGCTCAATATGATACCGAGGTTCATCTGCGCTACTCCAAGAAGAATTGACATTTTCATCTTCAAAGAGTTTAGGAACGGCAGCTCGCTACGGCTACCATGCCAAACAGGATCTACCCCAAATGGGTAAGTGTCGTGTACTTTCACCAAGCCTGATGTGGTAGCATCCCTGTCATGGTCACAAGATTAATAAAACATTTCTACTGAGGGAACAAGTATGAAACATAAGTCTACTCTTCATACCGGCAAGAAGCATCACGGCAAGAATAGGCAGAGCGTCCAAACAGCTCAAAAGGGACCGAAAAGAATTCATTATACACCAATCCTGTGTATATGGAGAAAAATGCCATCATCATAATGACATAGCGTCCCCCAAATGTCATGTCCATGATATCCCCAAGTTTCTGTTTGCAACAAAAACCGAAAGGAAATTTTAAGATTACCCTTGTAGTCATAGATATGTTAGAAGACAAGAAACGTGTCCC
>NCQV01126830.1:4832-16189 GCA_002740545.1 Lophocereus schottii
CAGCATTCTTAGTCCACAATGAAAGTTTGTCTTGCTTTGCACGCACACTAGCCACCACACCACAGATTTCATCACCTTCATCAAACTGCTCGCCAATTAGAGCCATCAACTGCTCAACAACAAACCTTAAGTTAATTGTGCAGTCACATGACACTTAATAACTTGATGGAAGTAGATAAAAAAGACAAGGGAAAGATGCTTCTAATGAAGAAATACAGTTTCAAGCCACATGTTATCAAGATCTGGCTTTCTGCTGCTGATGACAGTCCACTTCCCTCCATTTGCACACTGAGGATCTTCCCACTTCGGTTCAATCCCCGCCTTGAACAAGTGAAGATCAGCATTTCCTTGTAACCTACTTGGTTTAAATATCTGATCATAAAGACTGCACCAAAGGTTCCAATTTCAATTCACATCGGGATTACTCAACAGGAAAAATAATAACTTCTGATGCATATGTTCTTTTTTCACCAAACTCAAACAAAATGACATATCCACTGAGCTTCAACAAGAAGAACACTACAGTATCATCTTCTGTGAATATCTTGCAGCATTCCAAGATGTTTTAAAAAACAATTTCATTTCTTTGAACCATCAGCTTTCTAACCCCATTCATGATTCAATGATAGCATATTATCACCGATCCAATTGCACCTTACAAAGTATCAGCAATTACAACACATGAGACAAAATCCAACCAAAACCAACAAAATTGCACAAACTTGAGACATGGATCCAATGGCAAACAAATTTAAGGTACCCAGATGAAAATAAGCAAAACCCAGATAACCAAACATCACAAACATCAAATAACACCCAAAGATCCAGTAATATCGAAACAGAGAAAGGAGGGCCAATAAGGGGAGAATTCACACACCACCAAAACTCTTCAACAGTATCAAAAGTGTAGGCCTTTCTAAGAGAGGCACCCCAAGCAGCGCCTTGTTTGTGCTTGGATTGATTATCAAACCAAAACGCCCACTTTCTCTCCAGTTTGTGCGGCTGTTTTCCCGCATCCGCCGCCTCTTCTACCACCGGCTGTGCCACAACCTCCGCCTCACTCGCCATTCTCTCTCTCTCTCTTCTTAGTGGTTTCTGGGCAGAGATATTCTTCAATGGAGATAAAGTTACTGAAGAGGCCGTTCGAAAACAATGGGTTGCTGTCACTTGCCAGAGACGAGAGATGTCCTCCGTTTTGGTTTTGAATGTCTTCCGTTCCGTTAGAAAAACGAGATTGTGGAAAATGTGATGGGCTAATTGAGTTGATTTACTTGGGGGTGGGTGGGCTTTGAAGCGTGCCATCCAAATTTGATCCAAAGCATTCCCAGTGGCGACTGATGATTCAGTTCTTTGGCACATCAATAGAAGTTTGTTTCTGTTATATCAGTTCACAATTTTCCTTCTTTTCAATGCAAGATTTATCAAGTTGGTTTATCAAATAAAATAATACTTATGAACCACTCTATAACACATGACTTTATTTTTAGAAAAAAAAGAGAAAAACTAATTAAAAATATTTTAAAAATTAAAAAAGAAAAAAGGCCCGCAAGTCGACTCATAGCCCAAGCCTCCCCGCGAGCCGCAAACTGGTGTGGCTATTTCCCCACCTCTCCCTCTTTTTCTTTCCTCCTTTTTGCCTCACGAGCCATGTGCTGTTAGTTAATAGTTACTCTCTTCCCCTTCGGCTTTTCATCTCATATACAGCTTACTCAACTACTCAATAGAC
This sequence comes from Lophocereus schottii, assembly GCA_002740545.1. Classification (NCBI taxonomy): domain Eukaryota; kingdom Viridiplantae; phylum Streptophyta; class Magnoliopsida; order Caryophyllales; family Cactaceae; genus Lophocereus; species Lophocereus schottii. The sequence continues at coordinate 6,559 of NCQV01126830.1, forward strand.
TTAAAAGATTACTTGATTTTAAGTTATAATTTAATTCCCATATTTCAAGATCGAAATCTATCATAATGCATCAGAGAATTCTATTCCTTATATGTCAGTAATAATTTACCTTAAGGCTTCAGTTGGTATTTAAAAATTTTGGTAGAAAGAAAAGCTAGGGACAAAATGAGAAGGAAAAAAAACTATGGAGAATCAAGAAAGTGAATTTTTTCTCTTGTTTAGGTTAAGGAAAAAATACAAGAATTTAGATGAGATGTTTGAATACTAATGAATTACTTGAATCAAATTAATATTATCTAAATAATTTGAGGTTGGAGTATGTCAAGAATTCTTTTGAAAATTTCTCGCAGTTTTTTTTCTTTTTTAATCCCCAAGTTCTTTTATTGCTGACCTGCTTGCCTTGGGCTCGCAGTATAAAAGTTGTGCGGTGACAGGAGAGTGCCACCAATACAGTTGAAAGGGGGCCAAATGTCGACTCGAAAGGAAGATTGCATGCAGAAGTATTCGTGTACTTGTTACGTTGCCACGCTAGTAAGTATCCTCAACATCTACAAAATTGTCATTTTGGGTTATTCACAAGCACAACCAAGCTAGCTAGCTACGTCAGAGCTTGCTGCTTTCAGTAGGGAGAGAAAGAAGAGAGAGAAATGGCCACAGCGGTGGCTAGGAGTGGGATGGGGATGACAGAGATGGCGAGGAACTCCATGGCTACTGAAGCTCCTTATTCCGCTGTCACTGTTGACCGCAAGGTTCGCACTGACTTGGAGGTTTCTCTTCCTAAGCCCTGTATGTCATCTCTTCCTCTTCTATGTTTAATTTCTGCGTTGTCTGAATCATTTTCTGCCTCATTTTACACTGCCCACCAATTGTTTGTATGAATGCACCACAGAAATCCCAGAAGAAACACATTGTAACTTGTAAAAATGGTGATCAAATTACCGTAACCCAGATACCAGACGCGAGTGGTTGCTAAGAAGCTTGTAACCGTCACTTTGCATCTTCAATTTTTCTTACTTCTTACATCTATCTGGAACCAATATGCATAATACTACAGCCCCACTTGATATGAAATGCTAGCTTTGCCCCTGACAGATACATGAAGAAAATTTACTGCTTGTCCAGTGTCAGCATGTCTGTTTAGTCCGCCAGTTCACTTACTGAAATCCACAATATTGATGCAACTGCCTACTTCGATGGGATCGACTATACCGCGCAACTTGCTACTTAGGTGGGCGAGTCATAAAATCACCGTTGAAAGCTTGTTTCAAACTAATACCCTCCTTTTATGATATGAAGATTTGCCTAGAGCACTGGCTGCCCCTGATACAGATCATCCCAATGGGACTCCAGGCCATTATCATCAAGGTTTGAGTGTTCTTCAACAGCATGCAGCCTTCTTCGACCAAGATGCTGATGGAATCATATATCCTTGGGAGACTTATAGTGGTAAATGTTGGTTTAATTGATAGTGTCATACATCCGGTTCTGAGTATAACATCCTATTCTGAGTATAGTCATTCTCATTTTCCTTCCGTGATCAGTTTGAGGTTGTCTTAACCCATAGATTGTGGCATTTTACAGTTGTGCCTAATTACACAAGTTTTATGGTGCATTGATTCTTTATCAAGTCCTTTGCGCACCTCTTCTTTTCAGGTCTACGGATGATCGGTTTCAACATGATTGCATCTCTTATCATGGCCGTTGTCATTAATGCAACATTGAGTTGGTACACTCTTGATGTAAGTTACGTTGAACTATTGAAACTTCCGTAGAGTTAATTCGTAAGTAGAATAAAGACTGCAGGCGGATCCCAATTTGTGACTCCGCTCCCCCGGGAAAGTCTAGAGCCAATTAATAGGTTTTGTGTCGCTTTGCAGACATTGAAAGTTGATTACAGTACATTGAAAGTTGTGTTTTGGAATTCTAAGTCAATTTCTGCTCTGTGGACAATATGCATGTAGATGGTTTAATTCGAATCCTGATTTTGAAATTCCTATTAGAAATGCTAAATGAAAAGAATGTTCTAGTTGAAGTTCCTGATTTCCTGTTGTGCCTATTGAGTGAAGCGGCACCCCAAGTTTAGTTTTCACGCATTTCCAAATGATGTAACTGCAAGTAACTAAACCTTTCAAATCATGCCAACATGGGTAGGATAATGAGAATGGTTGGTGTCCTGGAATCTAAAAAATATTGATCACATCCTGTGTGTTAGCAGAGCTATATATGATTCTGAGTTTGCGACAGTAGGGGGCATGAATTAAGATACCTTGTGATATTTCAATTGCACCAGTTGGACTTTGTCTCTTGTTCTTTGCTAGTATGCTGACAGGGCTTTACAGTAAACCCCTTTCTCCCGGGGGGTCTTTCTTTGCCACATTGTGGGGTTAATGCCGGAAATGCACAGGAATCCAACCTTAAGCCTTGTTACCTTACACCTGGGGCCCCGGGTAACCTGGGGCTTAGCCATGTAGATGCCTGTGCTTTCATTTCAGCACATCTGCAGATCTTGCTGTGTAGATTTTTCACTAAAAATTCATGTTCCATGTGTTCATGAATCAAGGGGTGGTTGCCTTCTCCTCTCTTCCCTATATGCATACACAACATACACAGGTCAAAGCATGGGAGTGACTCTGGAACTTACGACACTGAAGGAAGGCAAGCATAATGAATTACAGAATTTGTCAGCCTATCCTTCACCTTTCTGTCTAATTATAATGATCAAACCGTATTGCAGGTTCGTCCCATCGAACTTGGAGAACATATTTAGCAAGTATGCTCGTACAGTTCCTGATAAATTGACATTCGGTGAGCTGTGGCGCATGACAGAGGGGAACCGATGTGCATTTGACGTATTTGGCTGGTACGCTAAGCTACCCCTGATAAAAACTGGTTGCTATGATTTGATCTTGACAACTTGGTTATGTAACGCTTCACATGGGTACTGCAGGATTGCAAGTAAGCTAGAGTGGGGAATCCTTTACATTCTTGCTAGGGACGAGGAAGGGTTTCTATCTAAAGAAGCTGTGAGACGGTGTTTTGATGGCAGCTTGTTTGAGTACTGTGCAAAGATGAATATGGGCTTTGAAGGGAAGATATACTGATTCACGAGATGCTTGCTGTTAAGTATTGTAAGAATTGCCTCTGCTTTTGTCATCAGAATAAGCACAGTGACAAGTCAACGAGTCTTGTTTTACGTATAGCGATGGCTCAGGCCAGGAGGATCGTTAGGTGCAGAGTAATGTAATACTTGAGTTCTCAAACCTCTACAATACTATGAAACAAAGTAACGTCCATCTTTGGTTATAGTAGTTTGTGAAGTTTTCCTTTCAAACACTGTCCGTGGATTTGAGAAGTTATGGCTGGGTTTTGGATGCCGGAGTTATAATTGAGACATGCTCTGTTTGCATGACTATGGGTGTCCTTCCCCTTGTTTCCTACTATTTGAGACGTGGAAAGATTAATTATACATAATTAGGAATCTCAACAATCGTGAGAATTTGGATGCAGCTAGGTTTACTGAGATCTTGTGAGTTGTGGATTTGGATAAATTAGACTTTGAAATATGATGAGTACGGAACATACAATCTTGATTCTTCAATTAGATTAGACGATCAAATATTGATTCTTGAATCAGACGATGTGGTTAGTAGGAGCTTAACTGCTCTCTTTGGTGGGCTTTTGCAAGGCTTTGCCACTTTTTATGTTTCCAACTGGTGAATCCTTAACCTTGTGGCCAATGCTTAGGCTTTGCGGTAACTCATGCCTCAAAAATCAAAGGGTTGCTAAGTGTTTAGATGTCAATTTGCACTTGTACAACTTCCTGTAAATTTTCTATTGAAAGAAAGAAAGCTGGTTGCCCTGTGCATCTGGGATTATATGTACGAAGTATGAAGCCTCCCATTAATTTGTTCTGAATGCCTACTTAACTAATATAAATAATGGAATCTGTCGACCTCAGACGGAAATCGGACATTAATGCTTAGGATAAAATCAAGTAGCCCACTCCTACTGCTACAGTCCGTCCAACTCCAGCTTTAAGCGGAAGCCTTTGACTGGGTCAACCACCACCAATGTATCAAAGAATTGTGTATTACAATCACCACCCTTGCCGACGTGATCTTTTCGACTGGACAAACGGCGTTGGTGGTATTAAAAAACGGGGGCCTCAAAAGAACAAGGAGAAGCCGAAAGTTGAAAAATCCGCATTAAGGAAACTAGTTGTGAATTGTGTGATGAATTGAGACAAACCGTTAAGGAATAGGATGGTTAGCTAAAAAGTTGTTTCTTTCGGACATCAAAGAATGAAAGAACAAGCTTGGGGCATCCAAGAATGACACCGGTCTACGTCCCGCTAATGTCTCGCAATGGTGCATAGGGCACAAGCTACACAAAATATTCAACCACCAAACCTAAAACCTTTCAGCCATCAACCGCAAGAAGGCGCATGGAGGAAACCTTCAGGAGGGTTCGTCAAAATCAACTTCAAAGGGTCCAAGACATCGCGAGAAGTAATAGGAGGGTTCATAATTCGTAATTGAGAAGAAAGATTTATTCAAACAGCAATACTTAAATTAGGGCCAACATTAATCCCGATAACAGAAACTACAACTATGAGAAGCAGCACAAGCAGAAACTTCACTGATATACACATCAAGGGCAAGAACAAAATACTCATCTAAGCAATTCAGGGAGGGATAAAAACACCACGAGAAATCCAAATCATATTACATAATATCACTAGTTAACTCCATTTGTATGACCATCTTTTCATTACTCATATTTTAGGCAAACTAAGCCAGCTCAGTAGCTGGAAAAATTTAATCTTTTCTTACAAGCTACAATTCTGTGAAATAAATTTCCTCAAGGATTTACATTTTATCTTCTGTGAAGATAATCTAGAAAAAAAAATTCTAAAGAACTTCTTAGATTGTACTACTTACCTTTCTTACAAAAAACAAAAAAACTAATGTCTCGCAACAACGAGCAATCAGCATACATGAGAGCACATATAATTCTTGCAGTGGAGCGATCTTTGAACATTAGAGCCATGAAAAAAGAAATTATTAAAGAGAAGATTCGCTAAACAGATAAAATAGGGATTTGCCATTGGCAAAAGCCTAAAGAGGAGTCTACCATTCCAATAGACAGAAACTGATTCTTATATGATCCTGACAAAAGTGCATACTTCAAAGTTCAAACCATGCGACTACGATCTCACATTCCAAAATCTATAGCAAATCAAAATTTCACTTGAAACAAAAGCCTAAAGAAACAGGACAATCCCTCAGACAATAGCATTGGCAGCACTTGCAATCCTAGGCCACAAATCAGCGCATTCCTTCGCAATTGGCCCAGTAATGGCAGACCCTATTAGCACAAAAACCATTAGCATTAGTTAGCAGAGGGACACGAGGAGAAAACAGCACATCACCAACACTGCCACACCATATAAACATATGGCATTAGTCCCAGGTTTACCCAGAAAAAAGATCATGTCTACAACAGTAACAATACCTTTCATTTCACCCTTTGGATTGACGATAACTCCAGCATTATCTGCAAAATCAGTCAATAAGTTCATTATGAGATATCAATTTAAACGCAGAGAAATATTATTCACCTAGCTGCAGAACAGTGAAGGATAACAATATCTTCAAAACATGCAAGCATACAAATGAGCCTTCAAGTATTGACAACAAGATAACGGCAAGGCTATATGCAGATTGGACGGGATGTCACAACCTAAATAAAGCAGAAGTCTAAAAGAGCTCAAAATGAAATGCAGCATGATTAAAATTCATACAAAATTATGCACGTAGGCATGCTATCAATCCCTCCCGTACAACATACATTGATGGTTCAGTTTACAAACTTCTAACAACATTAAAAATGACCTAGTATAGCTCAGGGAATTGAGCTCTTAGCAAGAAACAATTCACAATGGAAAGGAACTGATAACCAACAAACCAACAATAAAGGTAGAATAAATTAGCTTTCGTAGAATGCAGAACTTCACAACTAAGGAAAAAAAATGAGTACATGTCAGCAGTGCAAGAGCTTCATTTTGAAAGGAAACTTGTAGTAGAGTAACTAACCCTCAAAGTACATGTAAACACCATCCTTTCTGCGCCATGGCTTGCGTTGCCTGACAATGACGGCAGGCATGACCTTCTTACGGAGATCGGGCTTCCCCTTCTTCACAGTAGCCATGACCATGTCCCCAGCACAAGCTGAAGGCAACCTGTTCAGCCTTCCCTTGATTCCCTTGACGGAGATGATGTACAGGTTCTTAGCACCTGTGTTGTCAGCACAGTTCACTATGGCAGCCACTGGAAGACCCAGTGACATCCTGAACTTGTTACCAGCCGAACCTCCACGTCCTGACATTCAAAAATACACAAACACAGTAAGCAAGGAATTAATGATCCTAAACGTTCACATAAACCAAGTTAAATCCAACTCAAAGGGGAACCATTAAGCATCATTCCAGTCAAACAAGAACAACCCACAACATGGTCAGGCTACAGAATGCTTCTGTCACATCAAAGCTAACCCGCATATATAGATATTCACTGTATCTAAAGTCTAAACACATATGCTGGGAGAACATATAACGGCCAAAAACCTAGAACCTGCAATATGTACGCTTCTCATTCTATTATTTTCTTTCTCTACTTCTTCAGATCCTCAAGGATCTAAAATGAACTGGGTGTGAAATCAAACAATAATTTCAAGATTTTGTCTTTCCCCATTTGTTCTCCTATCCACCTTACATCACTGTCACATATACTCATCAGAAATCTAAACCAACGACCCACCATTTCAACTTAAAAAAATAATATTGACGGCACAATTCTTCAAAACATAGGGTATCTCAACCATATGCATCTCCAAGCCCAACCAATTTGCCACATCAACAAACTACTAAGAAATTGAAGAACAACTCTGCCAACACTTAATCATATTCCATTCAGCCAAAAAAACAGAAAACAAAAGTAAAGCCCTAATCATATTCCACAAAGAAAACGTAAATCAAATCTACAATCATTGAATCTGCATAGTTTTTTGAACTGCAAGATTCATAACATTTCTACATCTAACATAGACCAGATTTTAGCTCTGCTTACTCATCTTCGAATTATTCCAATGACAATGAACAAGAAATCATACAGAAAATAAGAATCCAAAACATATCAAGTGTTTAATTTACTAAGGGAAAGAAACATACCTCGCTTCGACATTTTCGCGTTCCCAGTAGAGTTGGAGAGGCAAAGAAGAAAAGGAAGTGAGGCAACGAAGAAGACTACTGAGGGTTTTGAGGCGACTTTATATGCGATGCCCAAACTAGGGTTGCGGCCTCTCGGCTTACGCTGGACCCTGAAAGGACCATTTTACCCTCTTCCCACTCCGTTGGCGTTGAGTGTTTGTATATTTTATATTTTTTTTATTTTTTTTGGATGAGAAGGATAGGTTGGAATCCAAAAATTATATGGTGTATACCACATATTAGCATCTAATTATGTACACACATATATAAAACGGTGTGTACTGTATTTTAAAAATTTTTAGATGCAAACGTATGTATTCTAGCATAGTACACACCTTCTTATATAGGTGTGTACATAGTTAGATGTATGGATATATACCATAGAATTACTAGTCAATAACTGACATTTGCAAACTCAAATTATTCTGTAATGAGTATTATTTTCATTCACATTTATTTTCAAAATAACACGCATACTTACATGGGAGAGGCTATGCTAACAAACTCATTGTCGTAGCATTGAGATATGGTAAATTGGTAATTCACGCTATGAGTATTATCAGATGATAAATTTATCCGTGCATCTTACTCAAATTGATACTCATTTTTTTTTCCTATGCCCACTATACTTGTTTAAATCATTCATTTTACAATTATATGGATCTTAAATGAATATAAATATAAATGAAGATTACAGTGCCACCCATATCTCGCTCAAAATGATTTATTAAAAAACATTATGGCCAATTGGCCATCCCTCTATAAAAGCCATTTCTTCATGATAGGCTATTAGAATACCCACAAAAAGGGGGGGGGAAACTGAGGATGAATTTTGAGCACATCTATAATTAGCACAATGTCGGACCATCAAAAAAAAAAAAAAAAAGCACAATGTGTTAACATTAGTCTATCTCTATATATAGTGAACTATAATCAAAATATAAAATAAAAAGTACAACAAGGATTAGGGGCATATTCTTTTGGAGTTATGTTGAATTATGTTTAATATGAGCATTATCTTTTGGACATTTCATAAATATTTATTATCATCATTCGACAACTTTTAACATAGTGTCACTTAGCACAATTAATCTTTCTTGATATAAATCAAACCATCATGATTCAATACGATGCAGCACAATTCAGTATGTTTGAACAACTTTTAGCATGTTTCAGCAATAAGTTCTAATCAATATTTCTCACAAATCAAAAAGAACATATTCTAATGTCAAATTGTACTGAAAATCATTGAATATACCGATGATAAGTAGTTATGATAAATTAGCAGCCTTTGTCTTGTTCTACATGCAGTTTGTAACTCCATCAACCCTACTCAGTACAATGCTGGCGCTGTTGTTAGCAATGCGCATAGGTCGGCTCGTCAAGTCACAGTTAGTGCCCCTACAAATGCAGGTTACTTTGTGTTTATGTGAATATATGTTGACTCCTTTGCCAAAAGAAAGCTCAATGGCTCATATCAACACACAATGCATCTATTTTAAAGATATTGAATCCGGTGTAAGAAATAAATACCATTCAGCAACACAGTGATTTCAATACAATGATCATCTCGTTTCCGATAATTCAAACCATATACAGATGGGACAATTGAAACGCTCACCGCCCACCAGCCGGACAAGAAACCGTGAGTGTTCTGAAAGTGCTAAAATTACTGCATGATTAGCCCACAGACGGGTTGCAGAACTACTTGCTAATAATAAATCACCCTCTACCTAGGGGCTAATAATTACAGGAAATCATATTGTAATTCAGCTAATCCTGGTTTTGCTGCTGCTATAAAACACTCAAAAAATGCTCAATATACACAGAACCTTGCAATATGTGGCAATTTTGTTTCGTCACTACAATCAATCATGTACATGTTTCGGTCGAAGAGATGGACTCTGAGAGTGAATGATTGCCACTGCAATTGAGAAACACTGCAATGGTGACAGATAAGAGGACTGGAAACCGATGAAATACAAGCCTTCATGTATGTTCACCATCTTCAGGGGTGGTCTTCCTTGCTTTAAACCCTGCATCAAGTGTAAATCTAGTCGTCTTCATCTTACAGGTGAAGGAGTTGTTACATGATTGACAAAGTAGTTACAGGATTGCTAAAGTGCTTTTGAAACCCCAGGAAAACTTGAAATGAATGTCGTCAAATAAGCAAGAAAGGTATTTGCACAAGCAGCCAAGCTGATCATTAAGCCAGTCTAAGTTCCCAAACTCTAATGAGTAAATAGTGAACCAAAATCCCCAGAATAAATCAGGAAACAAAGGCGGCACTGTATTTTCCACATGTTTAGCTTTCCAACATTTGTCCCTTCATGACAGTTGAAAAATCACTCTTGTGGGATTCGT
>NCQV01126862.1:0-10029 GCA_002740545.1 Lophocereus schottii
GGGTTTGTGTGGGTTTGGAGTTCATCCATCCCACGCGGAATTGTTTGTGGCATGGCGAAGCTAGCAACAGACTTTTGCTTCAGAGCATTCGAAGCGATTTGATTGACTCCATCAGATACCTTGGAGCCGAGGTTTTGAATCTTGTGTGACTGTAGTGGTGCAGCCACAACTGATTGTTCTCCAGTAGCTTTTGTCATACTTCTCGTCATGACGCCACCATATGCAGCACTAGCAGTTGCTGATCCTTGCGATGCAGATCAAACAGTTTTCCTTGAAGATTGGGTGATAGCGTTCTTAGGGGCCATGTTATCTTCGAGGAAGTGCAGAGTTGGTATTTTGGAGAAAGAGATGAGAGGCAGAGAGGCCCCACCGAGCGTGCCAAATTTGTAAACGCAAATTTTGAGACTAAAATAAATTAGACAAGAAATTCTGCAACAAATTGAATTTTTGTATTGATTTTGTATATGAGTACAATCTCTGAATTTGATACAATAAAATTGATCCTCTGATTCGATCTCCTAATGACTTGAATACTCCGAGGGCTTGATGCTTGATCTCGGTTGATGCAAATCAGCTGAAGAACTCTGAGGTCGTTCTTGATTTTGATCTGCCAGTGACTGATTGTGATTTCTGAAGCTCTGCAAGTCTTGATCCTTCTCGCTTGGTAGCTGGATGCTCTCTGCTGTCCGAGCTCTGAATTCTGCAAATGTTGAGTGTCCCCCAAATGAAGGGAGAAGGCCTCTATTTATAGGCTCTGCCGACTAGGGTTGGAGCCGGATTTTTGGGCCCAGGCCCAGTAATTATTTTCTTATGAAAATAAAAAAATAATTACTAATTTCTGCATCATTGATGACACGTGGCGGTTTTCGATTGGCCACACTTAATTTTGACCAAGCAGGGCTCCAAAGTCAACGTGACACATGGCCTTTTGCGGTTGGTCCATTTTTTACACGTGGCATCATTTGATTTGTCATAGAAAAATTTTTTTCTCTCTTTTTTTTTTTGCCTTCTACAGTAGCATTTATCTGTAAAATGTCCTTGCCGACAATGATAGTGGTGGTAATAAATGTCATAATCATAATTTGGGCTCTCTTTTCCACTTGTAAATTAGCTGAAGGTCCAATGGGGTCAGTAAGTCTGTGCACTTTCCATTTTTTAAATGCTCTATTGCGCTTTGTTCTTTAGGTGCATAAGAACTATTGACACGATATGCCGTAGATACCCTTATTGTATTAACTTTGCCAGCATTCTTAGAACTTGAAGTGGAATCAACTTGTGTGACCTTATTGTAACTACAACTGTTATAGCCTCGATTGGACCCTTGGTTTTGCTGAATTTCTTCTTTGACCAGCATTCCAATTTCGTGAAATTGCATGAATGTGCCAAGGAGTTGAGACTTGAGATGTTGGTTATAGATAGGTTGTAGATTTTTGATGATCATGCTCACTTGGTCCCTTTTAAAAGCGCTATATTGACTACTAGAGCAAACTTAGCTCGTCATCCAGCTAGATAGTTCCAAAAATTCTTTTTCACCTTGCTTAAGAAATTCGAAGTCATACAATGTGGTGGAAAACTCTGTATTCTGAGGGTATTGAGCCAAGAATTCTTTAGTAAGTTCTTCCCAGGTACTAACCTATTGTGAAACAAAAGAGTACCAATTTCTAATTGGTTTCAACTAGAGTTAGTGGGAAGATTAACAAGAAAATTTTTCTTACCTACCCTTTTAAGCTATACAGTTGGCGAAATTCCTTAATTGGACGTGGGATTGCCAATATTAATAAATTTTAGACTTTTTGGTAAGGTGAAGTTTGTCGGGAACTTTCCTTTAGAGATTGGCATAAAAAAAAGAGCCAATCAAGTGATGGTTAACTATGTTAGAACTTCGAAATACTTCTTGCCATTCTTTAATGATCCCATTGGTTGGGTGTACAGGATTGTTGAATGTAAATTAAAAGGCCGCAAGTGCACAGCTTTTGCTGTAGTACGTGATGGTCGTCTCCTCAAGGACGATGATGAAATTCAGTCACTAGCTACCAAAATAAGCTAATCTAACATCATTCTTAAACCAATTAAAACAATAAACACTATAACTATTGATTATAAAGAGATATACTTCTAAGTAATCCCTAGCCAATTACATGATTTTATAGGATCTAAATAATCTTTAAATTAGATAACATAGCAAAAGCAAACACAACTAACCACATCATCTTAATGAAAGAAATAAAATAAATAATATTATACTAAGCATGCTATAACTAGGGCTTCTAATCAAAAATCAAGGTTAATATAATGAAAACCAAAACTAAATCTCATAAAACTGGAAATAAAATTGCAAACCAACACAAACATAATCATAATCTGAATAAACCATAAACGTGAATAGAGGAGGGGGATTATTCAGAACCAAACATGAACAAGCAACAAATTGCTGAACCCAAAATTACCAACTCCATTTATGGAGATTAGCCTCCAAAAGCTTGAGACCTCATCACTTAAAACAGAGGATAATAGACCAACTCAATTAGTAAACTGACGAGCCAAGATATGGGAAAGGGAATCAAAAGCAACTTAGGACATTAGGCATCATGGCTGTTAGATCAACCTAGCATTGTGTTCATCACATTTTCATCTAAAGAACTGAGCCTAGAAAATAGAGGATAATAGGGTAACCAAAAATGCGAGTTTTCAACAACAAAAGTCAAACTCGAATTAGAGAAAGATAGGGGAGGAGGATTCAGAATTGCAGCCAATTAGTAGCCCAGAACCAATTAACGAACAAGGTTTGAAGCTTGTTGTAATAGCCAGACCCTAAATCATATTTATTTGTTTAATTTAAGCCATGTTATTAATTTTCACATTTATTTATCTCATTTAATCACCCTGGTTGGGAGAATTTAATTCGGGCTCCACTTTTGCAATTCGAGTTTCATTTATCGTAATAATTTCGGGTGAATCGATATTAGGCCCCAGTAAATATGATTAGGTGATAAGTTATTTTTCATAATGTAACAAAAATTTAATTGTAAGCTATGCAAAAATTTGGGCCCAAAGTCATTAAGTTTGGTCCAATTCATTTGGGCTTGATTCAGTTTGGGGTCAAATTGCGGCCCGAAAATTTTGGTGTAATTGAATTAAGCTAATCCCATCATTTGTGCCTAATTTTAGTCAGCAAAAAGATATTTTGGAGGCATAAATATCCGCCACATGCTTAGATAAGGCAAAAATCTTCAAGTAAGCAAGCAAAACATAAAGTCCTCATCTTCTTCCTCTTTTCTTCCCCAAGCTACAACTGCCCAGCTCTGTTTTCAGCCCCTATTGTTGCTGTTTTCTAGTGGTGTCTACCACTTTCAGCCACCACCACCTACCAATCCCCACCCCCAACACCAGTAGCCACCATCCCCAAGTCCTACCACCATTAAACACTACCTCTATCCTCTTGTATTCAACCTCAAAGTGAGGTAAATCCTAACTTAATCATGTTTAATTTTGGATTTTTATGTTAGATTTGATTATGGGCCATGTTATCTTGGTATAAACAAGTTTTAGTTTGATGTTTTATTAAGTTGTTTAAGTATGGAACCATCTAAGAATTGGAACTATACTTGATCATACAAGCTTAATGTTGAAAATGATAAAACTTTGTTCTTTAATTTAGTGTTGTGATCTTTGGTATACAAATGAATTTAAGGGTTATGAGTGATCTTTTTTGAATTATTGTGATGGTTGGATGTAAGTTTGAGTTGGACATAATCATCATGCATGATTAAGGTGGATTTTTGAATCAAGTATGTGCACTTGAAAAGATTTAGATGCAATTTAAAGGTTGGATGTGTTATTGACTTAAAAGGATGGTGTTATAGGAGTTTTGTCAAAATTATTGGATTATAGAAAATTCGATAAGTGGGTAAAAGAGCTTGTTTGAATTATTAATGCAAATAAGTGAAGTTATGGAAGCATTCTAAGTGTTTTGTGGAAAGAATGATTGTAAAATATGTAAAAATGATCATGTGGTGATTTTGAGTAATATGGATTTGTAAGGTGATGAGAAGGAACAAGCTTTATTACATTATTTTAAGGAATGATTTTAGATGGGGATTTATGTGAAAAGAAATGAGAAAGCAAAAGCAATGTGGTTGTGAACTGGCAGAAAATAGGGGTCAATTTGCCAATACATTGGTAATGACTGGCCTAGCTAAAAATTATAATTTTTGGTGGATAGATAAATCAGTGAGTTATCTTTCAAATGCCTTTTGAATCACTTCGTCTCGAGTTGTATGGAAAAAGTTACGGCCATTTTTCCAAGACTGTGCATGACGGACCCAGGCTGTGCACAATTATGTTCTAACCCAATTTTAAGAGCCCTGTTGTGGTATCTATGTTTTACACTATGAATGAAAGTTTTAAAGATTTTCTAAGCTTTTCATATTATGGTTTTATAGTTCAATTGGAGGTCGGGGATGAAAGATATGAATTTTCTAAAGTAGACCTTCAAATGGTAATATAAGAGAAGAACGAAATCATGATATTTGGAAATATTATTAGGAGTTTCTAAATAATTATGGTTATTGCAAAGAAATTACAAAGTTTAGTGAGTTCAACAACTTTCATTTCATATAGAAGCTTACTCGTGTTGGAAAATCGAGTTAAATGGGCATGAAAATGAAATTGGAAAAGTAAAGAGGGTAATGACATAAGCTAAGGTTATATGAGCTTTCTTGAACCTCACAACACCCCTCTTGTCATTAAACCTTCTATTATTTATTTCAGAAACATCAAAAACCCATATTCGATTTGTATCCATTAAATTACTTCAATTATCACCTTAATTATTTTATTTCGGTTTATTTTGCTTCAATTCGTTTTACTTTGAGTACAATGACCCTAACTTATTTATTTTTCAAAATCATTTTCGTGTATTTTTCTTATGCTGAATTGTTTGAATTGTGGATTCTCTTTGTATTAATCAATTTTTATAATGTTACAAATTATGGGAGTGAAAGTTGTTTACTTACTGCATTTACCTATAACTGCATTTCTTAAGCAGAAAATGGGCCTAGTCTATTGTTTCTCATTTGTGCACAAGTATTATCAAGTGAGATTGCATTTTAAAGACTTCAGGTACGTTCACTTCCTGTATCTTTAGAAATCAGCGTATTTATCAAAATGATAATATTTTGGTAACTACATTAATAAATCAGTTTAGTCAGTAATTTGTCGTATATTTAGTCACCCCATCAATTATTAGTTATAGGGCATTGTCCCTCAGTTACTCGCGCGGCTTCAGGACAGGTCCCTGTCGGCTTGGCAGGGGTACACCTATCCATAGATCGTAACAGTATCAAGGGGTTCACTATCAGATAATAACTAGCAATTGCAGTTTACATTCATCTCATTCATTGTTTTAGCTTAAAATGAATTGCAATGCCAACACCCAATCAATTTAAGCAGAGATCTTTTATCAATTCATGAATGCACGTACTGAGCTTCGGCTCACAATTCGAAATGCTTTTCATATTTTGGTTTAGGCAAATGCTCAGTGAATCACCCTTATACTAGCAAACCAGTTGAAGAAAATAAGTTGAGTAAGGAAATCTGGAGGGATCAACATGAACATAATACATGCATATTTTGAAGCTATATTTAGAAATCTTTAGTGGATGAAGGTGTGGATTATATGGTGAATTGTTTTGCTTTGGTGTATAAATCTTATATTGGTTAACAGTTGATTATATATGGTTTAATCATGTATGAATGTGTATGGTTGTAGCTATATGAAACTATGTTATTTCTAGTACTCATGCTTCAAGCCTTATCCTTTTGGACGGCGGTAATGCCATGATCATTGGGTTTATTAGTTGAAATTAAGGGAATTAGAATAGTGATTGCAAACAGTAGAACATGTATAATCTTGGGCCGTTACATTTTTTCATATCAGAGCCAGGTTTGATCTTCCTTGATGGAAAATGGAGTATGGAGAGTGGAGTTAGGAGAGTGAGAAAGTTGGTTAGTGAGGATTATTGTGATATCGTTGGAGAATTATAACATTAGAGACTTATAACAGTCAAAATGCCTGTTTATCTCTCCCATGTTCTTCACTTATGTTCCTCCTCATTAGATGGATCCATATGCAGTGAATATGGTATCAAGTACTTCTGTGGCCATTCACATCTCTTTACTATATACTAGCATGGTAGCCCATATGTAGACCCTTTTTATGAGTTTCATCGTGTTATAGTCCATAACTCATAGGCTGTTGTGGACCTTATTTATAGTTGGTCCTTCGGTTGAGTTTAGGACACAATATCATGACTTTATGATAACTCGAGCCTTGGGATGGGACGAACCCAGATTTTAGTTTTGTGATGCTTGGGCTAACATTATCACCGAGTTGTTATTAAGGAAGGAATTGAGTTGAGAGGGAATAACATAGACATTCTGCCGTATATATTTTCATTACACTTTTTGTATCTCCCACACCATCATCACCTACACCGAGCACTCCTCAGCCATTTGAGAACCCAAAGCCATCGGGACCTAGAGAGGGGATCCCTATATCTGATGGATAAAAATGAGGACCATATTGTTATGGATCTCGCTAATACATTATAGTTTAGCTCTGATGGTGACCTCATGAAATACTCAGAGAAGGACCCCGAATTGGAGGAGCATCAGCTTGATCATGATGATGATAATGCAGAGATTGGTGTTTCAAACAATAGTTTTGACTCGGGGGGGAGCCTAGGAAGGAGTCTGACATAGACTATGATCCATCTGGGGATCATTAGATTGATTTATATTTTATGTTGACATCCCAGATAGATTACTTTTTGAGCCCACGTGTACATAGTATACCCAGTTGGATTGATGAATTTTGTGCAGGTTATAACTTTGTATATAGCTAGACAAGTCTTTTCGATTGTGTTGACTAGTCCGCCTACTTTTGGGCATGTGGTGAACTTAGTCTATTGGGGTAAGTAGTGTTATAATTAGGAGGTAGGTGTAAAGATTAACCTTGGGTCGTAAGTTTGATGTAATATTCTTTGTGGAACCATGTATATGTATATATGTGAGCAATTATGGTAATGATATAATGAAGCTTTGTGTTATATTTCAATAATACTTGGGCCATGCTAGTTGCATCTGTTGTGTTTGTGTATCTTATATGTTGGTTGTAATCGGTTGAATGAATTACTCAGCTGAATGGATCGTTAGAATATTAGAATATGTGTAAAACAATACAGAAACCCACATAGAAGAACATTCAGATCATGATCAGGGGTCTGCTAATCAAGTTTTGTGTAATGTGCCAGTAACCCTTAGTGGAATGCCCTCAATTCCCCCTGAGTTGGTTAGTAATATGTGAACTCTAACTATTAACATACCTTGGTGTCTGAGCTTATGAAGCAAATAGCCCCAGCAGCTGCTGAAATCCCTCATAAATTCAATAAATTAGTAGATAGGGTGGGCGATGCAACCCTAAAGTATATGATGGAAAGTTTGACCCAGTAGAGCTAGAAGCACGGATTAGAGGGATAGAAAAGATTTTCACAATAATGGAGGTTCCAGAGGATAAAAAGGTGACCATTGGAGCATTTTGCTGGATTGAGGAAGTAGACTTTTTGTGGAACACTGTTAAGGACAGGCTCTTAGGGCCTGATTTCACTTGGAGTAGATTTTTGGAAGAACTGAAGATGAGTGGTAGTTTGATTGTGATGCAATATGCTAACAAATTTACAGAACTATCCAGGTTTGTGTTGGAGTTTGTGTCACCTAAAAGACTGAAGATAAGGAGAGTTGAAGAAGGATTGCTTTCTATATTCGCAACCAGCAAGCTGGTAAACTGATTCTTACCTATCAAGAGTTATATGAGCAAGCAGCTAACGTGGAATGAGTGAAGACTGAGTTGAGGGCCTTGAACCCAATTAATCAAAAGAGAAAGTGGACCGAGCAGGGAGCTCCGAGCAAGATTGTAAACCGAAAGAAGTCTGCTCCCGCACCTCCCAGGAGTCATCCAGCAAGCTTAGCAGAGTCCTCTGGGAAATGTGGAAGAAAACTAACCACACCACTCCTAAGTGCCGAGTAAGAACTAACAAATGTATATGGTGCAGTAGGTCGGAGCACCTCGTTATTGCCTGCTTCTGAAGATTGAAGGTTGTTGATAGGGGTTCCCACCTTCAAGGCTCGCAACGGTAGGAAGGGCTTATCTGTTGAGCAAGAAGGAAGGTGCCACCTCTAGTACAGTAGTTACTAGAGCTCTCTTTTGAATTTCAAAGCCATTTTGTGTATTAATTGATTCAATTGCCACTCTTTCATTCATATCCACTCGATATACGATGCAACTGAGCCTTGAAAATAAGGAGACAGAAGCCAATTATAGAATTAAGTTATCCAATAACTCTAGAGTTTAGTGTCCTATCTCTTATAAACTTATTCCAATTACTATAGCTGGTGTAGTGTTCCCTAGAGTTTTAATTGAATTTGATCAAAATTTGATATTATTATAGAAATAAGCTAGTTATGTACTCATGGGGTCAAGATAGATTGTGAGGACCTTAAGGCTATCTCAAGGGATGAACAAGGGAGAGAAATATGTTTTAGGGCAAAGAAAGGAAATACCTTGTCCTTTAAATTCTGTTATGAAAGCAATTGAGCTCTTATGTCAAGGATGCATTGGGTATTGGTGTTATGCTATTGACACTCAACCACAAAAGAAGGGCCATAAGATATCCCTGTAGTTTGTGAATTTAGAGATGTTTTCCTAAAAGGCCACTAGGACTACCCGGCAAAGAGAAATTGATTTTTGAGATTGAATTAATCCCTAATGCCCAATGTATCTCTAAAGCCGCATGTCATATAGCCCCAACAGAGCTTAGAAAATTGAAGATTCAGTTAGATGAGCTATTACAGAAGGGTTTTCCTAGACCAAGTGTGTCACCAAGGGGTGCTCCAGTTCTACCTGGAAAGAAGAATGATGGAATCTTGAGGTTAGGTGTCGATTATAAAAAGTTGAACACGATTACCATCAAGAACAAATATCTATTGCTCTGAATAGATGGTTCATTTCATCGACTGTAAAGAGCAGGAGTATTTTCCAAGATTTACTTGAGATTAGGATACCATTAACCTAGGATTACACTTGAAGACATTCTTAAAACCGCGCTCAAGACCAGATTTGGTCACTATAAATTCACCGTGATGCCTTTTGGCTTAACCAATGCCCTCGTGACTTTTATAGATCTTATGATTAGAGTTTTCAAACCCTATTTCGGCAAGTTTGAGGTGGTATTCATAGACAATAGCTTGATTTACTCCAAAGACAGAAAAGAGCACATTACCTATTTGAGAACGGTGTTCCAGACCTTGTGGGAACATCAATTACATAGCAAATACAATAAGCGTAAGTTCTAGTTAGAAGAAGTGGTATTTTTGGGACATGTGGTTTCAAAGGAAGGGATTAAGGTCAATTTGCAGAAGCTAAAAGCAGTTACAAAGTGCAAAAGGCTCACCAATGTTATTGAGATCAAAAATTTTCCGGTTTAGCAGGGTATTATCGAGTTCGGGACGGATTTGTCAAAGATAGTCTTCCCTGATCGATTTCTTAAAGAAAGCTACAAGCGAGCAAGAAGATATAGTGGTAGTTTATACCTTTCAATAGTTCAAGCATTATGAGAGAAATCACCATACGCATGACTTGGAATTAGCTGTTGTAGTCATTGTAATGTAATTTTAGGGACGTTACTTATATGGTGTACCACTACTAGAAAAAAGGACATTTCGCGACCCTATTTTGCCATTATTTAGACGTGCAAATGGGTTGCTATCTTTCCGGTCGTCGCTTTCAAAAAGGGTTGAGATATTCAGGGCCGAGATTTTTCGACCATTTTTTTGTTAAAATATACAAAAATCATGACCCTGTTCTTGGACGCTTGTGTTAATATCTCGACCCTCTTTATGGACTGTGTTTGTTTTAGCGGAAGTTGCAAACTATTTAGCGGAATTTTATGGCAGCTCATAAAAGGGTCGAGA
>NCQV01126889.1:0-14854 GCA_002740545.1 Lophocereus schottii
GATTCTACTTACATGCTTGTGTATTCTTTATCTTCTCTATGGCATAATTGTCTTAGGCATGTTAATAATAAAAGATTAAAAGAGATGTCAAGACTTCAGTTAATTCCTGATTTTGATGGAAACATAGAGAAATGTAAGACATGCATGTTAACAAAGATCACTAGAAGTTCTTTTCCAACTGTTCAAAGAATCACCAAACTACTTGAATTAATTCATAGTGATTTAGGTGATTTTCATAGCACTCCCTCTTTTGGGGGAAAGAAATACTATATCACTTTCATTGATGATTTTCCAAGATATTAAGTATACCTTTTACATGCTAAAATGAAACACTAGACATGTTTAGCATTTTTAAGAATGAATCTGAGTTCATTATGAAGCCTTCATTAAAAGCCTAAGATCGAATAGGGGTGGTGAATACTATGATTCAAGTTATTTTCAATCAACTGGTATAATCCATGAGGTCATAGTACTTTATACACCATAACAAAATGATGTGGTAGAAAGGAAAAATAGAACACTAACAGGAATTATCAATACCTTTCTAAATTTGGTTTGAGTGAAGGCTTTTAGGGTGAAGCGATGCTCACAGCATGCTACATCCTAAATAGGGTTCCTAATTAAAGGAATTCAATTACTCCTAATGAATTATGGAATAAGAAAAAGTCAAACCTGAGTTATTTCAGAGTTTAGGGGTGTAAGGCTATTGTAAGAGTCCCGGAACCTAAGAAAAGAAAATTACGAGAAAGATGAATTGAGTACATCTTTATAGGCTAAGCTGAACGTAGCAAAGCCTATAGGTTTTTTCTTATAGAACCAAATGTTTCTATTACGGTTAACACTGTGATAGAATCAATTGATGCCATTTTTAATGAAACTAGATTCTCTTCAATTCCTAAACCAAATAATCTTATTCCAACTACTATGACTCCAAACAATGATCAAGAACAAGGAGACATAGTGGAAGTAAGGAGAAGTAAACAGGTTAAAAAGAGAAATCCTTTGGTTCTGATTTCTTTGTCTATTTGATAGAGGGAACAAGGGATTCCATTGAAAATCAAATACCCTATGTTTATAGCATTGATTCGAATCCTAACTCTTTTAAAGAGGCTATGGAATCTCAAAACAATTCCTTTTGGAAAGAAGTAGTCCAAGATAAAATGGATTCAATCATGCAAAATAACACATGGGTCTTAGTTGATTTACCCCCAGGATATAAGCCTATCACATCAAAGTGGATCTTTAAAAGAAAAAGAAAAGTAGATGGTATCATATAAAGGTTCAAAGCCCGGTTGGTCATAAGGGGTTTTAACCAAAGATATGGTATTGACTACTTTGACAAATATGCACCGGTGGCTAGGATTGTAACCGTAAGAGTTCTCATTGCTCTTGCTGCAATTCAAAAGCTAGTAATTAATCTAATGGATATGAAAACAGCATTCTTAAATGGTGAATTAGAGGAAGAGGTGTACTTGAAACAACCAGAAGGTTTTGTTATTCCAGGCAATGAAAACAAAGTATGCAAACTGATAAGATCACTGTATGACCTAAAACAAGCACCTAAACAATGGCATCAAAAGTTTGATGAAATAGTGCTATCTTACGGGTTTAATATCAATGAATTTGACAAATGTGTATATTCCAAGTTTGAACAAGCAAAATGTGTGATTATATGCTTATATGTTGATGACATGCTAATTTTTAGCACTAACTTAGAGAAAGTAGAGAAAACCAAGTATTTTCAATCTTCTAAGTTCTCCATGAAAGACATAGGGAGGCTAATGTTATACTCGGTATTAAGATCATTAGAAATAATGATATTAGTTTGTCTCAATCACATTATTTTGAGAAAGTGCTTGGGAGATTTAATTACAAAGATTGCTCCCCAGTGGCCACTCCTTTCGATTCAACCTATAAGTTGACTTGAAACAGTGGGAGACCTATCGTACAACTTAAGTATGCTTCATAGGGTGCTTGATGTATGCCATGATAAGTACAAGACCGGATATTGCATTTGTCATTGGGAAGTTAAGCTAATATACTAGTAACCCTAGTAAGTTTCATTGGCATGTAATACATCGATTTTTGAAATACTTAAAGAAAACTCAAGATTATGGTATGTGTTATTCAGGCTATCCTTCGGTCTTAGAAGGATACTCAGATGCAAGTTTGATAACTGACAAAGAGGACTACGCCTCTACGTTAGGTTATGTATACTTGCCTGGTGGATGGGCAGTATCTTGGGCATCCAAGAAACAAACCTGCATAACCGACTCCACCATAGTTGCTGAGTTTGTGGCTTTGGCTGCAGCCAGCAAGGAGGCATAGTGGCTACACAATTTGTTATTGGAAGAGCCTTTATGGTCAAAACCAATGTCACCGCTCTCCATACTTTGTGATAGCAAGACCACGTTGTCCAAGGTTTATAGTCATGTCTATAATGGAAAATCAAGGCACATTGGACTTAGACATGCCTATGTCCATCAATTGATCAAAGATGGAGTGATCACAGTCAACTATGTATAAACAAATGAGAATCTTGTAGATCCTTTAACCAAAGGTTTAGAAAGAGACTTGGTGTTGAGAACATCAAGGGGGATGGGACTTAAGCCCCTATCTACAATCACTAGCAATGAAGCCTCAACTTAATTTGCGGTATGACATGATGTTCCAAGCTCAATGAGTGACAATATTGCATCGTGATTGGAAGCAGTAACATATTTCATCCCAAGGTAAGAGTGCTTGATTACTGTAATGTTATAAGAGGGTGAGTTTTATAATCATAATAGACCCTGATTGAATGGCTTGTATTACAGGAGCATTTTTCTAAGGTCTACCTAAGTGAGTGTGAAGTGTGGCCGCTTCAAAGAACAACTGGGCTTGGCTTAATGCACTCATAATGGATATGGACACATGGCCGGATAATAGTGTCAAATTTTAAGTGTGTAATGAGACTTATGTGTGAAATGCCAACTAATCAAAGAGGATGTATAGTTCAAAGACTTGTCTACTATTTACATTCAGATTAATTGAAATTATATTTCGCTAAATAGAAGTTCAAATCACGAGATACTTCTCTTATACATAAATTTCCTTGTGTTCTCGGTTGTGATTGTGTATTTATTGGAATAACGAGAGTTTGTTCTATATCTTGAAAAAGGCGCGGGATTGTTGGAATTTTCCAAGAATAAAATAAAAGTGGTGGGTTTTTATAGTGCTTATCTGAAAAGGTGGATAAACATGGTGTCTCTTCAAGTTTACCCACCTTATCCAATCCTTTCGGTGAAAAGACGGATAAGTGTGGTACCTCTTCAAGATTTACCCGCCCTATCCTATCCATTTTGGTGCCTCTTTAGGCATCATCACTCTTCTATATGAGGAGGAGTGAAATCACAATCACAGGCAAGACAAATCAATGTGAGTGACTGCAGCACCTTCACCGATTAACCTTTGAGAGAACCTTGAAATACGCACTTGTTTTATGAAGTAGATTATCCCTAAGATTATTTGTGGTGTAACAAATAAGTATTAAGTGTTCCATTTCACAATTTACTTGGTTTATCCTGTACCACATTCAACCCAATTTCTCTAACATGGAGCAAGTTTTCAAAGCCATTTTTGACAAGGCCTCTTCGCTTGATGAAGCACGCTGTGAGAAGATTGTCCAAGCAGGATACATGTGCAACCACTTGCTTACATACGAACTTGGAATGAATGAAAGATTCAAGAAAATTGCAACTGAGATCTTTGTTCGTGGCTTTTGCATATATGGTGAATGTGGCAGAACACTTGCAGACTAAGTTGTACCTATAATAACAAAGTTTATTTGTTATACTATTTAAATTTATTATAAGAATATATACGAATAGTCTTATCAGCAATAAAAAAATTTTATCTGATTTTTTTTTCATATTCAAATTTTCTTATATTTGACATTCTTACAATCTTTACCTAAGGCAAACCATGAAGTTCTTTCCAAAGACCAAGTGTGACTTAAGTATGGGATGCTATGAAAAAGAGATTAGCCTGGTCAAAATAAGGGTTGCAGGATCAGGAGAATTAATAAATTAAAGTATGGTTTTTTTAGCCTAACCCTAACCACATCTTATTCGAGTTGGCTTACTCCTGACCTTCAACATACTCCTGTAGATTATAGAATGTTGTACCCTTAGGTCTTTAGATGAAAATCAATTCTCATAAAACCTTGAATAAAAAAAAGGTATTTCCCCAAAGTTTGACTTTTCTTGTAAAATTTTGACACCAAACATCCTTGAAATTGGTGGACTAGCTAAGTAACAGGAGAACGTCCCATTATAAAGTATTATGACTAATACAATGATTCTAATGCATAATTTAGTAACTTCGATACTTAATTTACAAAAGCGACAATCTAAATAACGAAAACACCTGTCCAAAACAATAAGATAATACTAATTCACACCTAGTTCACTAAAAGATCAAGAAGTCCTCATAGTCTTATCGAAAATTCTCCTATACTTAAGGTCGACTTTCTCATGATTGGTCTTATATTCTTCATCGATCTGTACTCTTTCTTAAAAGGGTTTAACAAATTTCAAACGGATTTTTATCCAGCTTTATCAGAAATTCTCCCCAACTAAATTTCAAATCTCTTATTTTGAAACTTCAAGTCTTTGACTAACTAATCATTTTTTCGCAATTCTTTCTGTTTTCCTCCCCCAGTACTGATAAGTGGCACAATATTCGAAGGTTTCTTAATTCGATAGGCGTCACTTAGGGTTTTTTCCTTTAATCTAATGATGCTTCTTACACTAATATTTTCTATAAATTTAACCTTTTCGGATTCAACTTCTTCAAGTAATTTTCAAGCTCCTATAAATTTTTTTTGTTCTTCTTTTAGTTTTCTATCAAGTTTCACAAAGTGTTTTTCAGCCTCTTTTGCAGTTTTCAAACCATTTCTATTGATTAATGCCTCAAAATAATTGGGATTTGAGGTGTATCTTGACCTGATAGGACATACTTACCATCGCTCGTAATCTTTATAGGCGGACGTTTATAACCAAATAGTGCCTCTTGTGACAACATGGAAGAAGACTAAACTTGAAGAAAGAAGGGAAAACATGGGGCATTCTTTTTGGATTGATGCCCTCAACAGCCTGCGCCTCTTTGGTTTTGCCAGAGGGTGTGAATTATCTAAAGGCTAGCATGAGGGTGATTAGTTCTACTTCAGGGTACCCTAGTGATGTGTGACATTTTCCTTCTATCCTTCCCTCCCTTTCAAGGAAATATTTTTTATTAAATAGTAGGGCCTCCTGAAAGGTATTCCATCATAGCTCCTAAAGAAAAGGTTAGGAGTCCTTTCGGAATAAACTACCCCTCCATCTATTAGGGCACTCCATTCTTCTTGCGGTTTGGTTGATGTTTGACCTCATTCGCCGAAGTGTCCTTCTTGTCATCCTCATCCGTAGCCTCCTTCCCCTACTTTTTCCTAGGTTAAGGCACAACCCTTTGTGGTGCCTACTGAAGAAGGTTCCAATAAGATGGTATTGGATAGAGAAGAGCAGCATTGGCTCCATCAGCCCTCAATAAGGGCGTGTACACGTATCTACCATTTGGAGAAGAAATCAATATGTCAGTTGTTGGTATGATGATGATGATGATGATTCTTTTATTGTAGCTTTTATAATCCAAATTATAGTTACAATGTTTTTTTAAATTAATACTTTCACCACGTTAATCCCGCCAAAAGTAATGCTCTCAAATTCTTTCCCTTCTCTTTCCTTAACATTTTAATTTTAAATTTAGATTCTACAAAATGAAAATGTTAATATAACTACCTTAATTTGGAAAATAATTCAATGTACGAAAAAGGTAACCTTGATACCCAAAAAATGTTTTTGTTATGTTATTTTTCTCAATTGTTTTGCTTCATCTTCATGTATGTATTTGCTTCCCTAGTACCTTCATCATGCTAATCATAATCTAACCCTATGACTAGGATATATTGTCGCTAGGAAATCATCTTTTTGCTATTTTTTTTCCTTTCCTTTTTTGCCAATCTAAGATTTATGTGCTTGAATATGGAAAAACATACAAGGTATTTTTTTCGTTGGAGTCAATGTAAATTTATTATTTGTCTTCGTGAATTTCTTTGATTCCTCATGTTCTTACAATCCAGATGAATAGACAATTTCATTAGCTCTTGCTTGGGTCAAAGTTGAACATATGCTCAATGGGAAGAGGATGAAGATCTATACGATATGAGATGGTCGATCCTATAACAATCTTCAAAAGGAGAGTGAGATGTAGCATAAATAGGAGCAATATTGTAAACAAAGTTAGCATGTGAAAGTTTAGATGCCATTCTTTAAGATTTTTACTCACAAACCTCTAAGTAAGGTGGATAACATTCAATTAGTGTGCTCTGTTTACCATCGGTGTGGGTTTATAGGTAGTGCTAAGCAAAAGATCAGCTCCCAATCATTTGCACAAGCACCTTTAACAGTGAGATAGGCGATCTGTATCCCAATTAGAGAAAACACTTTTTGACACCCCACAGAGCAAATACTTTTTGACACCCCATGAAACTTGATAATTTTCCTAAAGTAAAGGTGAGCAATGTAAGAGGGTCATCACTTTTGTGGCATAAAACAAAGTGATCCATCTTAGAGAACCAAGTCAAACAACAACTATACTCATATCTTTCTAAGGGACATTTGGAGTTGAAAAAGGAGTGTATACCCCTTGGTGGAAGATGCTCTTAGCTGTAGGACATGTAGCACACTTGGAAATAACATTAGATACATCACTTGTATTCTAAGCGAATATAAGTGCTATCTTAGGATTTTAATAGTTCCGTTAATGCCTGCCACCCAATGCAATACCATGAGCTTCCCTCACAAGTAGCTCTCTTAGAAAGCCTCTAAGTACACCTAGCTTGTTATTCTTGAAGAGAAACCCTTTTTGCAATATGCATGAGTTATAAGCCTTGTGGTTTATAATGACTTCTTGAAAATCCTCATATTCCTTGTAGAGCTCTTGGATAGTGTAAAACTCCAAGATTTTAGCTTTAAGAATGGCCTAAGGGATGGAGGTTAGCCCACTCTTAAAACTCTGCAGTTAAGCATGTTTTCTATGAAGAAGACTTGGGATAGGGAGCATGCTGCAAAGTTTTTCCAGGTAGCGTGTAAGCGAGGACAAAGCACACTGAAAAAGCTTGTGGTGATTCATGGGGTCAGTCATCAGTCCCTACAGCCATGCCAAGTGTTATAGATGGTATCAAATTTGAATCATGATCATAAGTTGTGTTAGTTAACAATAAAGCCCTAGAGAATTAGTCAGTGGGGCAAAGACATTGGGATGGACCTGGGGGTTCCCCTCTTCAAATAGACATGAATATAACACCCTGGAATATGGTTTTAGTATGGCTTAAAGGGAATAAAGGAATTACTTATATCATAAAGATGCACCTTTCTTCTTAGGGAAACCCGCTTTTAAGAACTTCATCGTTAAGTATACCTATTGTGGAGAAGTCTTAGTATGGTGACCTCCTAAAATGTTTTTGTAGATAGCATGTGAGTAAGAAGGGAGCATGCTGAAAAGACTTGTAATGATTTATAGGGCCCGTAATTGATCCTTAAGACTATTCCTTCTAACTCCCTATAGCCCAAGAGAGGTTGTGGTGTTATAGTGACATAATAAGAGAGAACCCTAAAAATAGCATAGAATGCCTTATCATATGTGGAATAGTTAAGTTTAGGGTCATTCAACTTCTTACCAAAATAGGCTAAGGGGTGCTTGACTTGGGGTAAAATCGCCCTCATGAAAACTCTATTAGAATTATCCTTAACTTCTAATAAGAGCATAAAATTAAGAAGAGTGAAGATAGGAGCCAAACATAGCTCGTATTTGATTGCATTAAAAGCAGGCCTTGTCCACACAAAACTTCCCTTATTCATGCACTCAATCAAAGGAGCTATATAGCGAAAATATTTTATGGTGATTGAATTAAGTCGAGGCATGGAGGCTCCTAACCTCTATGATGCCGATTGGAATGGGCTAACTTTTTATAGTCTCAGTCATGGATTCATCAACTTAAATGCCCTCTTCTAAAGCAATATAGTGAAGAAGAACAACTTGGAGTAAGAATAGCTCACATTTTTCAAGCTTGGCATATAGTTTTTGTTGTCTCAAGACATGAAATACTTGCAAAGGATTCTCAGCATGAATGATTCATTATGGCTTTATACCGAGTTATTATCAAAATAGACCACTACAAACTTCCCAATGACAGACCATGGAACCTCATTCATAAGTGTCATGAAGGTGCTTAGAGTACTAGAAAGAACAAAAGGCATAACAAGTCACATATAACCAAGACAGTCTTCCATTCATCACCTTCCTTCATTCTAATTTGATGGTGTCCACTGCTATGGTCAATTTTCAAAGAGACCTTGGACCCATGTAATTCATCAAGTATATCATTCAATTATGGGATAAAGAATCTATGCTAGATGGCAAATATTGTTCATGGTCCTAGAATCAACACACCTATGTCACGTTTCAACATTCTTAGGTACTAAAAGGGAAGGAGCCGAAAGACACAAGCTCTCCATCATATATCCTTAGTAAAGTAACTCTTGAACTTGCTTGGAGTTGTTTTGACTCAACATGGTTACATTTATTGGTCAGCTTGTTAGGCAATGGAGTACCTAGTAGGAGATTGATTTGGTGCTCAATTTTCTCAAAAGGAAGGAACCTTACTATTAAATCATAAGGGCTATTAAATCATAAGGGCATATATCCTTAAACTCTTTTGAGAGTGATTAAGATAGAGGATACATAGTTTTTACTTCCTCACTTGTTTGAATCTACCGCTAGCAAGGCCAACAAAGGCTTTCTCTTACTAATGTCCCTCTCTACTTTTGTTTCTTATGCAGTGGCTTTTCTCATTTCCCTTTGCCATTTATTTTTGTGAGGTTTAGGTCATGATAATAGAGGTAAAGTGAGACCATATCCATTGTGCTTGAGTGAATATGTGTTAGCATGCCCAATATTACATGATTACTATTTAGCCAACATATACCAAGTAATAAAATGATATGTATCCATGGGGAGAACATCATATAAAATCTCACCATAATATGTACCAACTGAAAATGAAAAAAAAAAGCTTGTTTAGAAACAGCTACCATGCTCCCTTACTTGACCCATTGTAGAGTATATGGTTTTGGATGCATCTTCATTGGCAATTACAGCTTGTCAATAAGTGTCAGTGGTATAACTTCCTCCATCAATGATTATCTCATATACCTTAGCTCCAATTGTACATGAAAGATTTGCTTCCTCTAGGTAGGTTCAGGAGAAAGCTCTTGTACATGTGAGCTCTTCAAATCACTAACAATTCATCCACATCCGATATGACTTCCATATGATCCTCACTGTCAAATTATCTTTCAATAGTTTCTTCCCAAAGACCTTGGATATCATCCAATTTTATAATGGTAAGAGTCTTTTTATTAGGGTAATCGGTTTGGTAATGACTATCTCCATAACATTCAAAAAGCTTTTTTCCTTCCAACCTCTTTGAGGGTTCACTAGCAATTCTCTTACCCTTTTCTAGGGCCATGGTGGGAGTTAGGTAGCTTCGGCCTTGGCATAACGAAAAAAAGCCCTTTGTGGTATTGTGAGATTGACTTATAGTGGGGTTTTGGAAGGTGTCCTAACCTTGAGTGGTTTCTCAACTTTAACACCTACATTAAAACATCATTAAATGAGAGATAAGTTTACAAGTCCACTTGTGAGCAATGTTGGTGATAAGCCTTTCCTAAATCTAGTAATTTTAAGTTTGGGTTTTTTATTCAATCCAACCTTCATTTGGATTTGTTCAAACTCTCTATTCTTAAGGTATAGTTCTTGCTCGTATGATGATTAGACCTAACAAAAACTGACCCGATCCGAAAACTCGACCCTAACCCGCCCGAAAATTTTGGATTTTGAACACGATTTTCTCAACCCAAACTCGAAATAAACCGAATCTGAAAAACCCGTAATTTAGTGGGTCAAACCTGATTTGAACCCGAACCGCCCATTTGACCCAAACATTATATCCTTGTTTCTTGATTATCTTTCATTTATCCTCCAGAACATAATGGTTATTCATTAAATCAAATCATTTAGAGAGACATTATATATTACCGCTTCCTGTCACAAACTAAACAATAGAACTATTGCTTATGATATCCAGTCTCCTCTTCGTCAATCCTCTTCAAGCATCTACTCAGTCTATTTAGGTGCCAAGGGCAAATCACATTGAACAGGGCAAATGAGTTTGCATGGACAACCATAGTGAGCTTGTTTTGAAAATGAACATAGACTTTCGATTATCTAGACTCAGTTCGCATGGCAAGCAACAATTCTATGTACATGCATTGCTATGAATTGAAGTTTAAAGGAAGGATAATTGGGCAGTTGACTCCTCAATGTCATATACAAGTAGTCTTGTTCTAAAACATGAATTCAAGCCACTTTTGAAATCACAATGATTAATATGGAGACTCTTATAACACATTGAGAATAATAACAACATCGCATAGCACCACGTAGCATCACTTGAGCATAATAGCATCGCATAGCTTCGCATAGTATCAGCAATTTAGCATTCTCAAGTCTAGGAATTGGAAGTAACATGAAACTGGCTAATATACATTTAGCAAGAAATTTTACAAAATGAAAGCATATGTGACCCACATTTCTATGTTTTTACATCAATCACAACTAACCTTTAGGCCTTACATTCAGAGTAGCTTAGACATGACATGTCAAGGTCGTATGAAGGGGGGTTTAACTTAATCATGTTCATGTCAAACATGAAGATGTTAAATAAATTTAAGGCTAAATCATTTACTAAAAGGTTACCTCGTTACACTAAGGTCGCAGGGATACCAATTACGCCATATTGGCAATGAAAGAACTTAAAGTAGCATTCAAGATTACATTGACATCACATAGGGTTAACAACAGAGCATTGAATATCAGGAATCATGAATAGCATGAACCAGCATAACATATCAATAGGAACAACTTTGTGAAGGAAATGGTAGGGCAAGAATGCAAGTCAATGGTTTTAAGTGGTGAGGCTTTCCCTAAAGTCCCCACTTTGGGACTGATCGTCCCTTAAGTCATAGGTTCGTGCAAATGAATGGGTATGCTCCTAGACAAATCACGGGGCTTATGGCTTGTGGGCCTACATGCATCCATTGCATTACTCTGATCAAACATATAAGGGTAAGAATATGTGAATGCAGGTTTCTAGGGTCGTCTCATCATGCTTCAAATACGGGCATATGTAGTTACTCAGCTATAACATGAAATCATAGAATTCACATAATGCAAACAGTGAGTCAGAGGTCATATCATGCTATAAATTACAAAGCTTAAATTATCTAGATAACCAAGTGACATACTAAACCAACTTAAGTCAAGCACATACCAAGATATGCATTTACTAAGTCTATCATTCACAAGACACTTGAATAACCATGCATAATGATCCTAAGCAATTATAGGGCTCCCATGACCTTTATACCTTGCATAACGTTATGCTTATGCTTCAAAACACATAGACTCACGGTAGTGTCTCACGAAAAGACATCTAGCAAGTATACATGAATGCAACCCTTATTTAAAACCTAAGGTCAAGGTTATGCCTCAAGGTTTGTCCCAATTATTTGGAGTTGACTATCAATCAACTAATGGGGGGTAAGAATGCGGCATTATTGGTCTTATAGGTACGTGTTGAGGTCTTATAAGGTACACCTATCCTACAGGTGATTACAGGAGTTTTACTACAGGTTGCTTACCTTAGGAGGGATCGTTCATTATGTACAATCCCAAAGTACGCTAGGTTCTTTCTCCCTTGCGCTTTTTAGGTCTATTGGGGTTTGATATAGCCACAACACTGCCAATTTTCATGCAATGGTCAAGAGAAATGCACTACTATTGCTTAATTTCTATCCAAGCATACCAAAATCTCATTTAATTTCTTACAATTCCAAATTCGCGTATAGGGGGTATCACCTAGTCAGATTTTCAGCCATAGAAAGCTACCTCAGATCACTTGCAACAAAGCATCATTAATACATCTGATAATGCATACACCTTCGCATGTGAACACTCAAAGCCATTTGATTACACACAGAGAGTTAAGCTCGCAAGACTAACCCAAGCATTATTACAAGGCAAATGCGAGTCTTCGATTACAACAATAAGACCCAACCAAACAATTAGAAAGGTTTCTAATGTGAAAGCACAACCCTAATTCACTATCGGAAGACTTTAACCTTCAAGGTCTTTAGGTTTTTAAAAGGAAATAGTTTAACTGCTTCTAGCTCTCTCTCTCTACCAACCTTCAAGTATGTCTGCTCACTCCATTATGGGGCTCGAGGAGTAAATTGTACTTTAGGGGCAAAGATGAGCTTAGAGTTAAGGCTTTTCCAATTTATTCGAATTCAAATCATATGTTCTTTAAACTATCGACTAAAATCACCATGGTGCACACACATAATAATGTTGATTAAGCTAACACTTAGCTCATCTACGAGAATGCAAGTCATTCAGCTTATACTCTTAGCAATTCGCTCATTCACTCGGTTAATGAGCTCACTCAAGCCGCACCTAACTAGGTAAACGCGCTAACATTCATATAAAACTCACATTTGCACACAAGGCAGGCATGTATCACGTCATCGTGAACGCGTTCCTAGGCAACTATATGAAATGCAAGACTCAGATCACGGCCTATGGTCACAAGACCTTGCTCTGATACCAACAATGTAAGGCCCCCAGCCCCCGGGGCCAGAAGCGTTATGTTTTCTTAACTTTCTACTTCAATTCTGGGGCGAAACAGACAGAGTTTCTTCGAAAAATTGACCGTTTACAGGCTAAAAGCCTTACAATAATCTCTGCAATCAACAGAAGGATAAAACATTTTAAAATAAGCTCAACAGCCACACGCCGAAGTTCATAACTCAACGAGCAACCCCCTCAGAGTACATCAATCAATATAGTTCATTAATAAAGCATAAATGGAAGATACAACTCAATGGTTCACACAACCGTAGTAATGGGGTTTACGTGCCAAATCGTAACTAATTTCAGCTGAAAAGGTCAACTGACAAATATGATGGATGGCTCATATGGCTATACAGAGCGATTCCTAAACCGAATGCACTACATGAACTAGAATACTTATTTACAATGTTTACAATTCTAAGAATACATTACATGATTTCGTTAAACACGTAAAATGAGCACACATAGCACCCGACAAGTAAGAATAGAATCCATCTTGGCATAAGTGACTTGGCTCCTACTTGTCATAATGCAAACCTGAGGAAAAAGAGGAAAGAGTAATGGGATGAGCAACCACATGCTCATTAAGTATCCCGAACTCCTTAAAACCAAAATTGTTGCAAGTAATAATATCTTTAGTAATCACATATAACGTATTCATATACTTTACTATCATATTAGGCAATCATAAAATCCTTGAGGAAGGATCACTAACCACAAACTTCATTTTAACAACTCAACACATTTCTAGGTCCCTGAATGACTAAATTTCTTTACTAACAAGCTGTCAAACACATAAGCAAGCAAGGAGGCCAAGCACAAAACTTTCTTTCATAGGCTACGTGATATAATTTGTGATTTATGCTTTATCTATCTAATTCACTCATACAAGATGCTTAAACACATGAAATAGAGATTATGCAAGGAGCTTTCTTTGGCTAAACATATACATTCAAACTCATATGCTCGATGCATCACAAGGATATGGCCACGCCGCTGTGCTTGAGATTTCATTCATACTGCACTTAGAATCTTAATCACATGATATGCATAAAAATCCTTCTTCCTTTTTCCGAAAACACTTTACTTAGCCTCTTTAGGTTCATAAAAACTCTTTTCTTCGCCTCTTAAGGCTCATAAATCTCTTTTCTTAGCCTCGTTCTGGCTCATATTCTTTATAGAATCTCTTTTGTATTGGTTCTAATAGGGCCTTTATAAACTTTTCACGTTTCATTCAATCTGGCCTCTTGATGGCCCATAAAAACTTTCTTTCTGAAATATTTGAAATGGCGTGATGCCGACTGCTTTTATTTGCTTATTAGGAAAATACTTCTGGCATAAGATCGTTACATGGCGCTGATTGGGTGAGATCTATTCTCAAACCCCCATAGTGAGACCTAATGCTCACACTAAGCTCTTACTCCCAGGACAGCTACATATAACATATTAGACCACTGCCCTCGTCAGGGTCTTTTAGAGTTTTCTAGTACCAGGACTTATCCACTAGGCTAATATCATTCATATCATATTATCCAAAGCACATTTACTTAGCCAATTTAAAGCGTATGGGTCACAACGGCTAATAAGTTTGCTGCTTTTCACATTGAAATCCTTTTTCATATATCGCACTCTCTTTTATTTAAATTTCTTAGGGATTCCCCCATTCTAGCGAGTTCACTCCCAGACCTGTATTCGTATATTTAAAATATGCCATTGATTGCTAATAGTCATAGCTACTATTAGTTACAACCATGAAAACTTTCTTTTTGAAACACACCTTCACTCGCGAGATGAAACCTAATGACATAAAGGGAAGGCGGTCAATCACAACTAAGCTCCCTCCTCGCACAACACCGGCCACAAAGAACCTGAAAACTCTCTTTAGTTCATCCTCAAGCCATCCGACTATCCACTCAGTTTTCAATTCCACAACCATAGCATATTATTATAAAAGTCAAATGAAATAGCTACGTATAAACTCATCGAGCGAGCAGCAACCATCCAGTAGCTTGATACAGCATAT
>NCQV01126903.1:8597-22093 GCA_002740545.1 Lophocereus schottii
GATACTTACTCCTTCATGTGATAAGCAACAACTCCAAGTTCATTATATACATGAGGATCAGAAGGACAAATTGCTTTTGCCTGCATGAAAAACTGCAGAAAACCTCAAAATCACTTTCACATCTACAGCAATAAATGAGGGAAGTTCACTCACAATAAAGTTCACCTAAAGAAAGGATGAATGTGGCTTTCACTTAGAACTCATAAGCAATATCAACCCTACGGAGGAAGGATGAATTGAACACTATGTTGGCAACCATACATAGAGATATGACTATCATAGAGGCATATAAATGTAGCTCATGTAATACCTACCCAAATAGAGGGAACGTTCCATAAAACAAAATTTTTAAACAGGTATATTCCAGTTTTCTTTATTCAGGCCATCATCGCACAACTGACTGAACAACAGCGGAATTGTTTTCCCTGCATTGCTAATTGGAAAATTGTTGGGGTTGTGTAATTGATACCTGGACCATAGCACACTGCAGTTATGAAGCATACTGATCCTCCTTAGGCCAGTGAACAAACCAAGGTTATCAATCACATTATCATTACAAAGGTTTGCAGAAGAACGGGGAAAGAATACAAAGGTCCACTCACTCAAGAGAGAGAGGAACGGCTGACGCAGTGGCTGCCGCCGGCTTCACCAGCCGTCAATCGCTGCCCTTCGGCGAGTCGCCGTCAGCGACAGATCTGTGAGAGAGAGAGAGAGAGAGAGAGAGAGAGAGAAGGAGAGCTGTTCAGTCACCGGCCATCGTTGTCTTGGGTTTCAGTTGCAGTCATTAGAGGTTAACCTGAGACCCGCTGGGTCTTAGGTCTCTGGGAGCCGCCAAAGTCCCTGCATTGGCCGCCGTTTGCTCTTGCTCGTTGGGTTTTCACGTCATCAGGTGAGTTTTTCTCAGATCTAACTCCGGGGGGTGGGTTCTCCTCTGCTGACGTGAGGGATAGGCTGGCCAGCGATTTCTGTCCCCGCCAGCGACTTTTCCGGCAACCAGAATCTGGCCAGCGCACTCTTTGAGATTCCCTATTACGAGGGAAGCCCGGTAGTGGTGTTGGTCTTGTCGTTTTCAACTCCAGTGAGCCATTTGTCCCTTTGGTTGGTGTCTTGCTCTTTCATTTTCTTTCGATCCTGCTGGCTAATCGACTATTGAGCTGGCCGGTATTATGAGGGGGGATGCAAGAAATTTGTGGCTCTTGAAAGCAACTTGTTTGATCTCAGTGTCGTTGGAAACAAAGAGGGCATATTGAAAATCTCAGAGAATGGGAGGGGAAGGAGATTCTCCATTTTTTTGCCTACGCTAGTTGCTTTGTGGTTGGTGAAAGCTTGCGGTAGGTTTAGGAAGTCTAAATCAGCTTCTTGGTGTAATCAAATGAGGCTTCATTCCAGGATTTATATGTTGGAATTCAAGAGCAATCTTGCTAGGAAATTCTTGTCGCTTCCGGTAATCAAAGAAGGTAATAGAACTTTTGTTATTTTCCTAGCCGGTTGGAATGATCAGGGCTGGGTTAAAAGCTTTGATTCAGTAGCTGAAGATTATGGGTTAGTCCCCCCTCGAGCCAGTTTTGCATCTGAAAGGGTGCCATTCGCAAGCTTCGAAGTCTAAGAGCTTTGCGGTGGCCCCAACTCCCCCGCCACCACCCCCAGGTTGTTGCCCTCAATGTGGTTTCGTTGGACCATGCTTTCTCCGCTCCTATCTCCGTCTTTGACTACTGACTTGGGGATAAGATCTCTAGTGGAACCATCCTTATCTCTAGCAGTTCACGAGAATGGTGAGCCTCCTGAGTTACCTAGGGGGAATGACGAGTATCTTAGGCATGTTTATAGACGTCAACCAAATCAAGTCTATGGACCTATGGGTTTAACCTCAAAGGAAACTAATAGACACACGGCTAGCAATGTGGAGGTGGCAGGAGCTGTGGCAAAAGGAGTCCCTAATGCTTCTCTTGCTTTGTTAGCTCTACTTGAAGTTCCTCCTCAGTTGATGAGGTGGCATTATTTGATCTAGCAAGGCTGGAAGGTGATATTGCTAGTCAGCTTTATATTGGCACAACCAGTTCTCCAGTAAGGGATGATTATGCTCCTCCATTAGTAAAGGATGAGCTGGTGAGGAGTGTGTCTTCTACTTCTTCGGCCTATGCATCATCTTCTTTCCTTTTGGCGTCAACTCATACACCTGCGGTTTCTTATTCTTAGCTCAATGATATGATTAAACAACCTATTGCCTTGGGGGTTAGTCCTCCTCCTCTCTTCTCCATGGAAAATCACTCCTCTCATTCTGTAGATTTGGGTCTCGGTGTATTTGATGGTGTTCCTTACGACTTACCTAGAAAAGTGGTTTGGGATGCACTTGCTATGAGTTTAGGATCTCGAAGTAGTGCATCCTTTTTAGGGATGCTTAACAATAGTTGCGAGCATCCCATGCATGAGTGGCCATTAGTCTCCTCTTCTCAAGGGGAATTCTCGATTACTTGCATATTTCAAATGGTAGAGGGTGGCTTGACATGGGCTTTTTCCGATGTTTATGGTCCTCAAGCTACACTTGATAAATTGAGGTTTTGGAAGCAGCTTCGACGAATTAGAGATAGATGGCCTGGCCCGTGGTCTATTGGGGGAGATTTCAATGAAATTTTATATCCTCCAAAAAGGAGCTCGAGATTATGTCCAATGAATACTATGTTTGACTTCATCAATTACGCTACCTTAGTGGATCTTCCTTTGCGTGGGGGTGATTTTACGTGGTCTAGGAGTGGTGGGGAAGCTATTTGCTCGAAGTTGGACCACCTCACTTCAGACTAGATTGTCAAGACCTCTCTCAGATCATTTCCCAATAACTCTAGAGTGGGCCAAGTTGGGAAGGGGGAAAGTTCCTTTCAAATTCGAGAACATGTGGCTCAAAGTTCGAGGGGTTCTCTAACCTTATTAAAAAATGGTGGGAGGAGGTGGAAGTTGAAGGCTTTGCTAGTTTTGTGCTTGCGAGGAAGCTTAAGTTTGTTAAAGAGGAGTTGAAGAAATGGAACAAAGAAGTCTTCAGGGACATTGAGTTAAGGAAATACAACCTGTTGGATTCTGCTAATGCGCTTGATGTGAAAGAAGAATCTGATGGTCTCAGCAATGATGAAATCGACCAAAGGAGGGAGGCAAGAGAAGAGTTGGCAAGGGTTTTGCAGATGGAAGAAATTTCTTGGAGGCAAAAGTGGCTTAGAGAGGATGATCGCACCACAAAGTTCTTCCATAGAACGGCCAATCTGCGCAGGAAGTTCAACTTCATGTTAGGGGTGGAGATTGAGGGGAACCGTTTGAAACGATTGAAAGTATGAAAAATTCTATACATGGCTTCTACAAGAAGCTGTTTTCTGATACTGAACCCTGGAGGTCGAAAGTGCATGGCTTATCTCTGCTCTCTTTATCCACCTCTGCCAGGGAGGTTCTTGAGATGCAATTTGATGAAGAAGAAGTCATTAGAGCTCTACATGAAGATAAGGCGCCTGGCCCAAATGGAATGACTAGCTTTTCTTCAAGCAAATTGGGATACGGTGTGAGGGGATGTGTTGACTATGTTCTCGGAGTTTTACACTAATGGGAAATTTGTGGCTAGCCTTAATGCTACTTTTATAGGACTTATTCCAAAGAGAGCTGATGCAGAAAATATCAAGGATTATCACCCAATTAGTTTGATTGTGTGTATTTATAAGTTGCTTACAAAGGTGTTAGCTCATACGTTGAGATGTGTCATTGGGGGTCTCATTTCTGAGAATCAGAACACCTTTGTTGGGGCAAGCAGATTTTGGATGCCGTGCTCATTGCAAATGAACTTATTGACTCCAGGACCAAGTCAGGTAAGCCGGGGGTTATTTGTAAGCTTGAAATCGATAAGGCTTATGACCATGTCAATTAAGATCTTCTTATTTACGTGATGAGAAGAATGGGGCATGGATTG
Organism: Lophocereus schottii; assembly: GCA_002740545.1. Taxonomy (NCBI): domain Eukaryota; kingdom Viridiplantae; phylum Streptophyta; class Magnoliopsida; order Caryophyllales; family Cactaceae; genus Lophocereus; species Lophocereus schottii. Next base: position 12,538 of record NCQV01126903.1, read on the forward strand.
CTTGGATTCACCATTGTATTTCTTCTGCTTCTTTAGCAGTGCTAGTTAATGGCCCCCCTTCTCAATTCTTTTCTGCTTCTAGAGGGTTGCATCAGGGTGACACTATCTCCCCTATTCTATTCTTATTGATAATGGAAATTTTCACAAGGACGGGTTAATTCGGCTGCTACAGCAAGGCTTATTTCTGGTTTCTCTGTAGGCCGGTTGAATGAATCTGCCACTGATGTCTCCCACCTACTCTTTGCTGATGATACGATTATCTTTTGTGATAACGATTGCAAGCATATAGTGAAATTGCGTGGCATTCTTATTTGGTTTGAGTCGGTGTCCGGCTAAGAGTCAATTTGTCGAAGAGTTGTATCTTACCAGTTGGGCAAGTGGACAACATTCAATTGCTTGCAAGAATTCTAGCATGCTCTATTGATTATTTTCCAACATCCTATCTTGGTCTCCCTCTTGGTGCAAAATTTAAGGATAAATCCATTTGAGAACCTGTGATCGAGCATTTTGAGAGAAGACTATTTAAGTGGAAATCAAAATATCTTTCCAAAAGAGGGAGACTGACACTTATTAAAAGTATTTTATCAAGCATTCCAGCTTACTTTCTCTCACTCTTCCCTTTACCGGTCTCAGTGACTAATAAGTTGGAAGCTATTCAGATAAAATTCCTTTGGGGGCCTTTTGACAGTGACTTTAAATTTCATCTTGTTAGATGGAATATTATCAAGAATCCTATACCTGAAGGGGAATTAGGTGTTAGAGATCTTAGACTCTTCACTGAAGCATTGCTAGGCAAGTGGTTGTGGAGATACATGAATGAAAAGGAGAAGGGTGATTAGGAGTAAATATAGGGATAATGGTCTTGGATGGTATCCCTCTAAACCAAGTGGTGCTTATGGGCAAAGTTTGTAGAGATTCATTCACAAAGGATGGGGAAGATTTTTTCATAATTTTTCCGTCAAGGCTGGTGTTGGTTCTTCTATTTTGTTTTGGCCCGATCGTTGGTGCACGGAGGGTCATCTACCAGACACCTTCCCCTCTCTTTATGTACTTACAGAGAATAGAGTTGCTACTATTGTAGATTATTGCCAACGTGGGCCTAGCACTATTATGTGGTCTCCAGATTTCATCCGTAATGCTCTGGGTGATGACACTATCCTTGCCACCTTTCTCTCTTTATGTGCTTGCGGTGAATAGAGATGCTACTATTATAGATTATTACCAACGTGGCCCTGGCACTATTATGTGGCCTCCAGTTTTCATCCGTGATGCTTTGGGTGATGACAGTATCCTTGCCACCTTTCTCTCTTTATGTGCTTGCGGTGAATAGAAATGCTACTATTGTTCTCAGTAAGTTGAGTGAGTTTTCACCCCAGGACTCACCTAATGTGGTTACTTGGGATCTCAACTCTAAAGGATTTTTCACTGTCAAATCATATTATCTTAAGCTCCTCTCTAATTCTACCTTCGCTATGGAGTTTACAGCTTTAGGCCGGTTCCCTTGGAAAATCATTTAGAAGACTTTAGCTCCCTTGAAGGTGTCAGTTTTGTGTAGGAAGCTTCGCATAGGAATATTTTGACATGTGATAATTTACAAAAGAAGGGAATTATTTTGGTGAATAGATGTTCTATGTGCGAAGTGGATTTGGAGTCTCCGAATCACCTACTGCTACACTGTAAATTTGCAAAAGCTCTTTGGGAAGCTCTTTGGGAGTTATCATTTAGTTGCTTGGGAGTCTCCTGGGTTGCTTCGGATTCTGTGAGGAATCATCTTTGGCTTGGGATGGTGCTTTTGGTAGGAAAGTTAAAGAGAGAAGCGTCTGATTGATCCCACATGCGATTTTTTGGACTATTTNGCGAGAGAGAAACAAAAGGGTCTTTGAAGGAGAGGAGACGCCACTTCAACGAATTAAAGATATTATTATCAAGACTCATTTTTTTCTGAGAAAATGGGAACTTTTGTCACTCTTCTTTTGATGTAATTGATTTTATGGATAGTTTCCATATTGGGTGTAGATAACCCTTTTTTAGGAAGCCTGCTTGTATACATCCATTTGTACATTGTTTAGTCTAATATATTTTACTCTTTTTCCTTACCCCAAAAAAAAAAAAAATGAATCACATTATCATTAGTTCGCTGAGCGGACCGGCAAGAAAGTTCCCCAAGCATTAGGATTTAAAGTTCATGCATGCTGAATTCCCTCACAATCAGTCTCCTAGCTATGCTGTATGATAGTCCCTTTTTAAATTGAATTATAAAGTCTCTATGCGCTCATTTTCCTTTGATCATTTACTGAATTCTAAGTTTATTCTAGGGGTAAACAAGATTATCAGGTACCCAAGAATCTATTCGGAACCGATCAAACGGTTTCAGTTTCAATTCCGGTTTCTAAAAAAGAGGAATGTCTAATCGATTCCGGTTCCAGTTCTCAAAGAAATAATCCGAACCTAGAACTGGTTTAAAGTGAGGAAATGAATAAATGTGTGAATTTTTACTAACAAGTGAGGAAAATGAATAAATGTGTGAATTTTTACTAACTTCTCTTTTGTTTCTCTATTCTTTTTGTATTTGATTTTTCCCCCTACAAAAATGACTATTCAAATAGTTAATTATCGCAATATCAGTTAATTTCTACAACTAATTGAAGAATGAATCATTATAATTTTCAAGCAACTAAGACAAAAAATACAAACTTAATAAATACAAGACAAAGGCAGGAAAAGATCAAACAGCCCCTCTTCCACTTTTTTTTTAAAAAAAAAATCCAGTTATTAGGTGCTAAAATTTCGACATTAGGGGCAGCGCATACCCTATAATAGAATTAGAACCAGAACCTAAGGTTCCCGTTCCCAAAAGGTAGAAAGTGGTCCAATTCCTAATTTTTTGGGTCAGTACCCAGAACCGCTCACCCTAGTTCATTCAGTACAGGCATAAATCTTTATAGAGTTTATGTTTCCTCACTTATGTTGTTTGAGTTATCTTTGCTATACGTTTCAGTACATAAATTGTATAACGTTACAGAGGCGTAGTATTAACATAACATTGTTTAAATGTTTGATGAAATTCCAGAATCCAACTACGTACATAAAAGTAAAATGGAACAGTTCCAACGTGGTATCTGATCAGCCCTGCAATCTTAAAGATGTCTTTGCATGCATTCAATGACAGTATAATAGGATGGTTATGGGAGAGAGAGGAACGACAGGAACGGTACCATCTTACACTCTAGTGCTACCTTAGATGTCCTTCGGAACTCCATGATGGAGCAATGCAACTATTTGCCACATAAATATGACACAGTTATAAGCTTTGACATTTAATTTGCTAACCTGCTCTGCAAGTTTAAAGCTATGTGTTCGCATGTGTTCCATGCCAATGTACAAGGCTGGCAAATGACACCTGGAAGGAAAAGAATATCATGATTCAATCTAAGAATAATCTGGTGATAAGACAATTTCAGTATGCACAAGAGCATCTTAGTCTCAAACACACGAAGGCAAGCCTTGCAGTTGCAAAAGAAAGTGCATGGACAGGAAATTGAAGAAAAAAATACTACGCAACCAAAGAAAATGCAACAAGTAATGGCTGTTTAATCATTGTACAACAAAACAGAGCCAAACTACACAAGTGACAAGAAGGCCCAAAAACCACCAGGGTGGAACCTCATAATAGCAGCACATCAGAGGCATTTTATTTACAAGTACTAGTAAACCACCGTATGCAGTGATGACAAGGCATCAATATTGGCAAATAGAACATAGTTGAAATACCAAAGTGACACTAACATCATTGTCAGCATACAAATGAAATTTAAAACCAGGTAAGGTGGAATCTTACAAAATGGAATACCCTTTATCAAAGACTGAGCTCAATTAATATAGCAATTGCATGTTATTTCAACGAACAGCAAAGTCCAATGCATAACGCTAACAGATAAATGGTCACAAGAGATAGAAATATTGGCAACACCACAAATTACAGCAGTTCAAAGATCACAAATACTACCCAGGGAACAAACGAGCAGCGGTGCGATAGGACAGCATTGCTTGGTCACCTTCTTCTAGTGCAGCATATGCATTCCCTTGACACATCCAAGCAGCCAAAAATGTCCCTTCTAGATTTACAGCCTTGCTGTGGAATTTTAAAAAAAAAAAGTCAGATGTCTTTCTGGATTTGACCAACTTCGACACCAATATATGCACAGCAATATGAACAAAAATCAAGTGAATAATGGATGACTAACTCTACAGCAACATTATGCACTTTTCAGAAGTGTAGAAGACCATTTATACACACCAATTTCAAGCATATTAGAGAAGCAGTTGTCACNNNCATCTGTTACAATAGAATACAGCGCCAGAGAGACCCCTTTCACAGCATTGGCTCAGGTACATCGCTGACCCCTTACTGAGCGGCCACACTACCCACAATTATGAAGAAATCCACACAATAAAGGGGGTATACCCCTGATTTCAAACCATGCAAAGACAGACTTGTAACCTTTGATTTTCATGTTTCCATGAGCCCCTCCTTATTGAATTGACTCCATCCCCAAATCTGCTATCCCAGTACCTGCAGTAATATGGAGCTTACAAGACAGAACCAACCCAAACCTCACATCTCACCTCTAGGTTGCTTGATAGGAGAGGTGCAGCTTTCAGCAGGACTCACCCTACTACAGGCCGTTGCAGGGAGAGAGGTGTGATTCAAGCAGGTCACCCGATAGAGGAACTATTTCCATTGTATCCAAAAAATAAAGGGTCATTGCTTACAATCCCTCAATCCCAAAAAAAAAAAAAGTAAACAATTTAATGAAACATTTCGCCTTACTTCGCCATTAATTCGAAGCTTAAAAGTGTCATCCACTTTCGAAGTAGTTCCAAGATGCTTACAAAAGGATGCAAAAGAATAATATATTCGGTTATGATTTCCTTTAGTATTAAGAACATAATTATAATTATACATCCACAAGTGCACACATATGTGTGTGTGCGCGCCTGTGTTTGCGTGCGCGGGCCACTGTTATTTTTGTATTTTAGATTTTGCATTGTCCCAAAACACTGTCATATTTAATTGCTTAAATTGGAATATTAAATAGTTAGAAACCTTTACCCCTAATGAATCGCAACTTTCAATAGCTAGGCAATGAACAAAGTTATGAGATTCACGTAATTAATGCTTCTTTGATGTTACAATTGCAGAGATGGAAAAGGTATTTTAGGGATAACAATTGTTTATATAAGCCAACTGTAGCGATAGATGCACTCTTAAAACACAGATTTTACCAAGTACGTTAGTATTAGTGGCATGGAAGGAGTGTATGTAGGAAGATAGACCTTCACCAAATATAACAATTTCAACATGAAAATAACCATTTACTGCCGTTTGGCAATCTACATGATACAAGGAAAGTCAATGTAGCATATACAGAACTATGAGGCTAATTCCTCTCTAAAATCAGAATGGTCACAAGTGATTTGCTGCATCAGCCAACATTCTCATATTCAACAAACACGACCTTAACCCTCACAAGCTGCCACGGTTAACTACTATATGACAATGGTTCTCATGATGCAAGTAAAAAGGTATGGGATTTCTGAACATTAGGAATGCAGGGCGACCTCAAACGGCGTGAGCCGCAAGTTGGCTAGATCTTTACCTGTTGTTATGAGAAAACACTCAACCTACAAATCCCCACCAAAGGATACAACGTAGTTAAGTAGCGGATAATTAATTCTATGTGAAAAGATCAGAGGATAGTTTATCTTCCACCACAATAGGAATAAAAACATAGATAAAGAAGTCCATTTTGACCATTGTTTATACCTCTTCAAAGTTAAGCATATTTTTATCATCTTTGCTTTTCTTTGTAGTGAGAAGTGATACCTAAAATATCGGCGTGACAGATCATACTTCTTGATGCAATAATAGTAGCATCCAACAGCAAACCATGACAGGGCCCTGCAGAAAAGACAAATCAAAATCATATATTGTTCACAGCCAAACACACAGATTGAACCACAGAGAGCATTGTTCTTAGACTTGTCCACTACATAGTGCCCTTGCATATTCTAACTTTAAAAGTTCTAATAAATTCTCACTTTCTTCCATATGATCAGTATCATACAATTTGTTGACGCTATTAATAATGGTACAATTTTAAGAAATATGGTAATTTAAATCTCAAAGAAAAATAAGAAGCAAGTCAATCTTAAATGAAAAGTTTACAACCAAATTATTTGAAGAACTGACTTAAAAACAGTGGTCAATTTATAACAACTGCATATTGGTGAGAGTATCCAAGCCAGCCTGGCTAGGAGACCTTGACAGTGAAACAATTCCTAGTTTACTTTGCACTGGTTTTTAAAAATTATTTCTGGAGACACGGAACAAGTACATGCTCAATGTGCCTTCACAAGGAGGACATGATGTACCACGTCCTTGCCCATTGCCCTTGGTCTCTTCGCTTTGGCATTGATTTACTATGATGGGGGTTTACTTGGTTTCAATCCTCGAAAGTTAAAGTTGTGTTGGTGACTTAGAGAAGAGAGTGAAGAAGAGTTGAGTTTTTGTCCATCAGTCTCTTGGCTCAGGGCTTGGAAGTAGAGGAATCATTGGACTTTTAAGAACAAAGCTATGTCCTATAAGATTTCAAGCTCTACTTTTTCGAGAATTTTGTATAGCTGAAGTCATCTGCTCATAAATCAATGACGTTTGACTTGAATTTGATAAACAATATTATGCATTAGCGCCTGAGGGCATGATTTTTTTTGTGATTGCCCTTTGTACATAGGTAACATCTTAGTTTTAAAAGGCGCGCTGAGGGGCAGAGGGTCCCAAAGAGCAAGGAGCAAGGCATGAGGCAAGGGCGCACGCATCACAGGACAAATGCGAGGCACACTTCTGTGCAAAATTATTTAGAAGTCATTCACATTTTACAGAATATATTTTGTTAGAAACAAGTTAGATAAATGCATTAAAAAAGTGATTAGACATCAATATAACTACTAACACTAGAAATAACATTAAGATACGTTATCTTATAATCATAGTTCCCCAAAGCGGGCACTTACCTATACAAGCATAGCTCACCTTCTAACTCTTAAGGAAAGAAAAGGAGAGAAAAGGCAAACACAAGGCCAAGCAAAAGAAGGAAAAGCGGGTAGATATAGCCTTGCAAGTAACCTCACGCTAAGGCGCATCTAAGCGTGCACCAGGCGGGCTTTTTTAAACTAAGGATAACATGCTGTTGGTGTCATTATAATACAAATTTTTGATTCCTTCTCAAAAAAAGGGGAAATTTCTTTCATCTTCATTGCCTTTTAGAAATTCATTGACCACCAAAAATGATGCATAATGATTAATGATTTAATGATGACAGCCATGCCCTTGTCTAGCTTACTCATTCTCTTTTCTTATCATTATGTGACCTCACCTCAGTGTAATGTCAATTGGCAACGTTCATTGTGTTCCTTTTCCTTAAGATGAGCTATGTATAAAGTTCTAATTCGATGAACAATTTACCAATTACTAATTTTCACAAAGTTATTATATGCTAATTAATATTTATTAGTTTCGTTGTTTGCTACTTACCATTATTATCCTATTCCTTACCTTACTTCCTTTGACAATTTTTTCTTACAAAAGGTTTTAATATGAAAAAAGGTGAAGAGGGGGGGGGACCTGTTTTAACCCAAATTAAAAAAAATTTAAAACAAAGTTAGCGGGCCTTTTATAATCGACCTTCCAAGCTAAGGTTGCCCATACAAAGCTCCCCCATACCTTGCTCATATGGAATGTACATTGGGTATTGTCAATTGTTGTTGTATCTCCACATAAATCAATGTAAAAATATTAAGCCATAAGTCATAGAAATTTGAGCATGGGATGAGCTGTTTACATACAGGTATTGAACATGAAAGGTTGGAGTATTAGCACGGGAGAAACATATATGCAGTAGTATAAAGAATCAAACTAAATTTGAAAAGCCAATCATCAAGGAATTAACTCTACAACACTCACAAAGGGAATTCCACAAAATTAAAAAAGGGGAGTAAGTTTACTTTGTCCCCTACTTTTAGTTTCTGCTTTGATCTAACTTAATAACATTTTTTTGTTTAAAATTTCCCAAGTCAGCAGTTAACAAACGGACTGATAATTGTTTCCCACCTCAGTCACCATGTTTGGCTCTATACCTTCGATAATTCTTTTTTTTTTTTTGGTGTGTCTTGCGTGTCGTGCGTGCACGCGTGCAGGCACATGTGCGTGTACATATCAGTCATCTACCAATGCCAAGCAGTCATGGATTTACTCACACATTAACAGGAAAGAATTCAGAGGAATCCTAACCAGTTAAATAAGGGAAATGGAGAGAAAGAAGCAAGGATATATATGCTCAAAGAAAAGTGAAGTATTGCAAGAATAGGCATGAAATTTATAATCTCATTCTTGTGAAGCAACTAGTATTGGCAGGTGGTTTAGGTGTGAGGGAGGGACTTACTGCTCTGTAACGAGGCTCTTCTTGGTAATTGGTTACGGAGATTTATCAACCAGAATGGCAATCTCTGGATAAGGTGGTTACCATCAAATACGGTGAAATTGGCTCCTTCTACATCGAATGGCTCCTATGGGTGCAGTCTTTGGAGGTATACCTCTAAAGGTTGAAAGATTCCACACTTTTCCTTTTAGGTAAGTGATGGTCCTATCATATTTTCTTGGCACAATCATTGGTTTAATGAGCCTTTTTCCTTGCTCTAATGCTTCTGTTGTTGATTATTTGGAGCAAGTGTCTAGTGTTAACGAGGCCAAACTAGGGGGTCCTCTCTTAATATGGTGAGATGGTAACTAAATACTAATCCCAGTTCAGTCTTATTATTTTAAGCTCCTTCATTTGAATTATTCATCATTCCAGACCCGTTTTGAAGGAGGTTTCCCTTGCAAGCTCATTTGCAAATCTTTGACCCCTTTAAAGGCTTCCTTCTTTGTTTTGGGAAGCACGTATCCGTATCGGAATTTTTTGACTTGCGATAACTTACAAAAGAAGGGGGAGATCTTGGTTAATAGGTCTTTTATATGCAAAGGGGATTTTCAATCAAGGATCACTTGTTACTTCATTGTGCGCTCGCTGCAGCACTTTGCGAACTTGCTTTCAATTTTTTGGGGCCTTTGGAAATTCGACTGCTTTTAATTCCATTGTTTCTTAGGTAATAAATTGAAGAACGCGATCATGGTTGCACCTCATGTGATATTTTAGAGTATTTTGAGAGAAAGAAACCGAAGAGTTTTAAAGGTGTTGAAACTCCTCATTAGCGCTTCGCTCGAAAGACAATTTCATCAAGACTCCATTTCTAGGATGACAAAAGTTTATCTCTTCCTCTTTTGAAATGGTAGACTATGTTGATAGTTTGTATTTTTGGAAGTACATAGTATTTTGTAGGATGCTCACTCTAAATTCTAACATTTGATTACTGTTTATCGATATATTACATTTTCCTCATTAAAAAAAAAGAAAATTGTAACCTCATGAACCTTAGCATTAGAAGGGTGCAATTCATA
>NCQV01126956.1:0-11475 GCA_002740545.1 Lophocereus schottii
ACATTGCTGGTACGTTGGCCTGTTTCCCCCGGTTTTGCCCTCTTTTGCCGGTTTTCGCTGTTTTATCCCGTCTTTATCCCTTTTTGCGACGTTTGCTTGATTTTGAGTTATTTCCTACAAAACATAAATAAAACAAGTAAAAATCCTAAGAATTAAGTTATTATGCGAGCTAAAAGTGGGTGAAAGAGGCACGTAAAATGTGATGAATTCATCGTCCATCACTATTGCAGATAGTATTACATATGCTAAATCAGCTAGACAAATGTGGGTAGAACTTGAGGAAAGAGTGGTCAAATCAATGGTGCCAAACTGTACCAAGTAAGAAGGAAATGTGCAATGTCAGTTAAGGCACAAATGATATTGCAACTTATTTCAGTGAGGTGAAAGGTTTATGGGATGAATTGGATGATTTGGATGAAATTCCAGTATGCACATGTAATTCTGCTGGAAAAATGCTTAACAGAGAGCAAAATCAGAAGCTGTTATGGTTCTTAATGGGGTTAAATGGTTATTACAATTCAGTCAGGGGAAATATTCTTATGATGACCCCTCTGCGTTCAATCAATCAAGTGTACTCAATGTTAATCCAAGAATAGAAACAGAGAGAGATCAAGTCCAGTGGCCATTTCCTTGCAGTGGAGACATATAAATCACATCAGTTCTACAGAGGAAAAATGGATAGAGTTGAGACAAGAGTTGAAAATCCTTCCACCAGGTTTGACAAGAATGAAGGGAAGAGATCTAATATGTTTTGCAACTACTGTAATAAACCTGGACATGTTATAGAAAAATGCTACAAGTTGCATGGTTTTCCACCAACTACTAAGTTCAAGGGGGGAAGAAGGACAGCTGCACTCGTTCAGACAGACAACCAAGATTTTGTTTCTAATTGTCATGAACCTCAGCCTCAGGGCAATACTGCAGTTTCAGGTTTGACTTCTGAGTAGACTTCACAATTAATAGCATTACTTTAAAATGTGCAGCTGAACAAGGTAGGATACAATACTGGGATTGAAAAACAAGAAACTAATTACAATCCCAGTTCAGCAGCTTTCTCAAACCTTGCAAGTACCAACAGTATTAATCACACAAAAAATTTATACTTATTGTCTAGTGTTTCTGATTGGCAAAGCACTTGAATTACTGACACTGGAGCTAATGATCATATGTGTCACAAGAAGAACCTGTTTAGCAATCTTATGGTTCTTTCTAAGCCCAGTACTATCACATTACCAAATGGAAAATGTGTTCATGTTACACATGCTGTCACTGTTGTTTTCAGCAGCTCTTTGGCCTTATATGGAGTCCTTTATATTCCAAGTTTCAGATACAATCTCCTATATGTGAACAAACTATCTAGCCAACTGAATGGCTACATTATCTTCACACCCAGCATTGTCTAATGCAGGCCCCTTAACTGAGGAAGCCTCAGGTTCTTGGTGAACATTATGCTGGGCTCTATCTATCAAATCAAGCACCGCAGCAAATTTAGATGATTTTGTCAAGAATTATCAATTTTTTTTCTATATATAATCAAACATCAGTTTGTAATGTTAGTATGTCTTCTGAGGAGGTATGGCATGCTAGGCTTGGTCATTTGCCTCTTACAAAGCTTCAAAAGCTAGGATTGTTGTCCAATCACACTGTTATTGATTCAATAAAGCAATGTTTGGTTTGTTCCAAGGCATGGCAGCACAGACTTCCATTTCCTCATAGTCAGATTCATTCTTCACACACTTTTGAGCTTATACACATTGATTTGTGGGGACCTTATAGGGTACAAACATACAATGGATATAGACATTTTTTAACTATAGTGGACTACTATAGTAGAACAACATGGACTTTTTGTTGGCAGCCAAGAGCAATGCTATGCCTTTAATTAGGGCCTTTATAGAGATGGCATACACTCAGTTTAATGCCAAGGTGAAGACAATATGGTCTAATAATGCACTAGAATTAGGCCTTAACAGAGAAGCTATAGCATATTTTCTTTATCATCTGCCAAACAAGCTGTGTGGCAACACCATAACAAAATGGTGTTGTAGAGAGAAAACACAAGCACCTTCTTGAGACCTCAAGAGCTTTGTTGTTTCATTCTGGTTTGCCAATAAAGTATTGGGAGAATGTGTTTTGACAACCACATACCTCATAAACAGGTTTCCTTCTAAGGTGCTTAAAGGTGCTAGCCCTTTTCAGATTTTGTTTGGACAAAAGCCTCATTATGAGCACCTTAGAGTCTTTGGTGGCCTTTGCTATGCACCCTTAAAGCTGGAAGGGATAAACTCCAAGCTAGGGCAGTACCTTGTGTGTTTTTGGGGCATCCTTTTGGACAGAAAGCTTACAAGCTCCTCAACCTTAAAACACATCACATCTTCACTTCTAGAGATGTTGTTTTTCGTGAAAAGGTGCTTCCTTACCATACTTCTCCTTCCACTCATGGTTCCAATATATTTCCACATCCCAAGCCTTCTGAGATCTATATTTGGGAAGATCACAGCGTTATTCCAAGTACTTCTTCATGTCAAGATCAGTCATCTAACTTGCAAAGTACTTCTGTCAAAGCAGGGAAACAAGTACCATCTTCTGATCATACAATGCCTTCAAGGAGATCTACCAGGCAGCATAAGACACCCTCTTATTTGTGTGAGTATGTCTGCAAGAATGCTCTTTCTCAGCACAATGAATATGCAGCTCCATGTTGTTCAAATACTGTCACTTCCATTTATTGTAATGCATCTTTGTGTAGTGAGACTCTTTTGCCTGACAGTGCATCTAATTTGTTACATCATTTGGATATATATACTGAACCTTTATCATATAAGGAAGCAGCAGCAAAGCCTGAGTGGCAAGAGGCCATGAAAAATGAATTTGATGCTTTAAAGGCAAACAACACTTGGGTTTTAACACCTTTGCCAGCAGGGAAAAAGCTCATAAGCTGCAAATGGGTACATAAACTCAAGTATAAGGCAGATGGGAGCTTGGAGAGATGCAAAGCTCGATTGGTTATTAGAGGCTTCAGTCATAAGGAGGGAGTTGATTATACTGAAACCTTCTCTCCCATGGTGAAGATGACGACAATCAGAAGTTTGATTGCTACTGCAGTTAAGAAAAAATGGCCTATCTATCAATTAGATGTCAATAATGATTTCCTTCATGGGGACTCAGATGAGGACATTTACATGAAACCACCACCAGGATTGGATCTTCCTTCCTCAGGCATGGTTTGCAAATTGCAAAAATCTTTGTATGGTTTAAAACAAGCATCCAGACAGTGGAATGCTAAGTTGTCAAATACCTTGAAGACTCTTGCTTTCAGCATTCTAAAAATGATTATTCTCTGCTTTTTAAGCAATCAAGCAATTCCATTGTGCTAGTGGCTGTATATGTGGATGATATTGTTGTTATAGGCAACAATTCTGAAGAGATCAACGCATTGAAGGCATTCCTTGATGAGACATGCAGAATCAAAGATTTAGGGGAGCTACATTATTTTTTGGGTATGGAGTTACTCAAAGTTCCTAATGGACTAATCATGACACACAGGAAGTTTGCTATGGAGTTGCTGAAGGAATTTCAGTGTGACAAGCTCACAGCCACCTCTTGCCCTTTAGCTCATCTCTCTAAAGGATCTTTGCTGAAAATACACTGGTTGATGCTACCACCTACAAGAAATTAGTGAGTAAGCTCAACTATCTTACCAATACTAGACCTGATATTGCTTTTCAGTGCAATATCTAAGTTAATTCCTCTAGACTCCTAGTAAAACACACATGGCAGCTGCATTGCATACTCGAAGATACATCAAGAAGGATCCTTCTCAAGGATTATTTTTCAATGATACACCGGATTACAACGTACAAGCATACTGTGACTCTGATTGGGCTCAATGTCCATGTACTAGAAGGTCTGTCAGTGATTTCATCATGTTAGGAAGGAGTCCTGTCTCCTGGAAGTCAATGAAGCAGCCCATAGTGGCTTTATCCTCTGCAGAAACAGAATATAGGTCCATGAGAGCAGTTAAAGCAGAGCTTTTCTGGCTTACTCGAATACTTTCAGAACTGTAGATACCTTCTATTTTACCTATACCAGTCAAGAGTGATAGTTTGGCAGCTATATACATTGCCAAGAACCCTATTTTTTGTAAGAGAATTAAACATATAGAATTAGACTGTCATTTTGTTAGGGAAAAGCTTCATGAAGGGCTCATATCTCTGTCTCATACCAAGACCACAGAATAGTTGGCAGATATTCTTACTAAGCCTTTGCCTGGCTTACAGCATCATCACTTTCTCTGTAAGTTGGGGGTTTCATCTTGTCACCCTCCAACCTAAGGGAGGTGTTAGAAGTTTGTTAAAAGCTAGTTAAGTTGTTTGCCAGCTTAGCCTGAGGTTGTTGTAGTTGGTTATTTGGTTGTGTTTTTGTTAGCACCTCACAAGCATTATTCAGCATATATGAATCCTTGTATGTACATACATATACATATACATATACATATACATATATATATACATATATATATATATATATATATATATATACACACATATATATATATATACATACATATATATATATATACATATATATATTTATATAGACAGAATATATATATATAGCAATGATGTATCATTTCCAACTTGTTCAATCATGAATAAAATTCTAGTGAGAGATCCTTTTCCTTCTCTCTATTCTTCTCATAACTGTTCTGAGTATTCTTTCAAATGTTGACATCATCACAACCCTTTCATTTCTAAACTCAGAGTATACAATGGGAATGATCCCAGGCGAAGCAGAAGCTCAACCTTTCAGACCACAAGTTGCATTATACTATGGAAGATTACGAGGCACACATGTAATTGCCGCCTTCTTGCTTGATTGAAACATTGTTCTCATTGTTTTGTTGCTAGCTTGTAACTAACTGAGCGATTGGTAAAATGCCTTACCATATCGAATGTGGGTGACCATCCAGAGGATCTGCAGCCTGCACAAGGGAGATATCTAAGATACGTGGAAAGTACTGACAAAATATGACTAAATCATATACCACGGATCAGAACAATGTTCCGGGGCAACCTTATATTCTTTTGAGCAATGAGAATCCAAATGTCTCTCCACAAATGTGCAAAAAAGGCTACATTAGTAGGCAGTTCACTTTCAGACACTATCCATAGCCCGGAGTTTACTCCTTGTAGGATGCTCGTATGACAACCCTTGAGTTCAATTGCAAAGCATTTTTTGCATCAACTTCTGCACGGGCCAACCACCAAGGGAGCATCAGGACTAGCTTCCCGTGATTTCACTTCCAACTTAGTTTCATCCAATGCATAATTAGCCATCCTCAACCATGTCACTTCGTACATACATTTTGTTAAATAAGTTGCAGTGGTCTTCCATAGCTTCCTCATCCCAGTGACCAACATATTCTTAGCTGGGAACCTGACCCAAAAAAAGGAAAAAAACTGGGGACAGGGGGCGGTTTATGTTTTATGTTTGCTTGTGCTAACTGTAGCCTCTTAGGAGAATCAATGACTACGTCTCTGATGCACTGCTAGTATATCGGGGAATTTTTTATTGGCTAGTTTTAAATAGCCCTAAGACTACCGAACAAAAGATCATCCCCCACCTACACTGAGGTAGTGGCGAACTATTACCACTCGAAATAATTCAACAAGGGTACGTAGTTGCTGTGAAAATTGTCGGAGGAAAATGGCAATAACAACAAGTACATAAGAAAAGACATCATTGTTTTCTGAAACATTCTATTCATAGGGCATAATGTTTAATTTTCTCCCCAAATACAATCAGCAGTCGACCAAAATACTAGTAGGTCGATAAATGTCAATAATAACAAGTACATAAGAAAACACGTCATTGTTTTCTTAAACATTTTATTCACTGAGGCGTAATTTTTAGTCTTCTTCCCAAATACAATCAGCTGGTCCACCAAAATACATAGTAGGTCCTTCATCTTCCCCATAATCTCCAACATACAATGCTCTGTAACACCGGGGCATGCTGACATTTTCCAGGAGTGTGCTATTATCAGGCCTAATTATAATATGATTAGGAGAAGGGTCAAGCAGCTTCATATCTCTAATGTAACAAGCCTTTCCAAACCCTTCTTCTGGGAAATGGGCACTTCCCATTGGAGGGTATTTCTCAATTATGGGGCTAAAAATATCCCCTCCCCATCCACCACTACTCGCTCCATCGGCTAAGGTAGTGAAAAGCTCCTTTGGGTAGTATCCCACATGTTCACCGAACCATTCGACCCACCAATTGCCAGTCGTATCATCCTATATCCATGGGTGGATCATGTGGGCAAAAACAACAACAACAACAATTCCCAATGTGAGTTCTTCTTTTGTAGAGTCCACAGAGATCCATATATAGGCAGTCTTACCCCTGCAAGCACTGGTGCATGCAGAGAGACTGAGTCCGAGAAGTACATATATATAACATTTGAAAACAAGCACAAATATATATACTAGTAGCTAGGAAGTTCACCATGTAACTACCTCTTGATTATGCTGAAGATGTTATTTACACTTAGTCCACCAGATCATGCCATCAATCTTAGTTGTGGTTGGCTATGTTATATTTAGCATAATAATCAATTACAGTATTTAAAATTTTTTAATAGATTGAGAAGTTTGTGTTAAAAATTGATGACAATGCAAGATTCAATCCAATGTTGAAAATGTTCTTTACTTGTACTATTTCAAGAAGGAAGTCATATTGGAGTTGTTCACTGCCATAGTACGATACAGGCTCTAACTTTGTACCGACTGGGGTTTTCTGGCTAACTTGAACAAATCCAGGACATAGCATGTTGAAACAACCTGTGCTCTTTCCGCTATCCTTCTGCAGCATATTTTGTGCCAAATAAAGAGATCGATTACAAACATAACATAAAGTCTTAGAGCAAAGTAAATAAAATCATACATGCATCACAAAATATATGTAAGTTTGATTACTAATTCAATCCTGTATTGTATAGCAAAAGGTTGGGAGTCTTACAGTCCAATATACGAACAATTGAGTGGATTGTAGCTGGTCTGGATACAAAATTGGATTCACCTGACAAAGGTTTTTTAAAAGCATAGTAAGAAATTGGACAAATATGTAATGTAAGTGATAATATTAATTGTCAAAAGGATTGTATATATAATTGGGCATTCAACTTATCTTTGAAACATGCATGTTATGGACATGTCCTATTTAGGTTTTTTTTTTTTTTTTGCAGAATAAAGTTTAGATAAGTTCAGTTCAGAATAAGGTCAGTAAAAAAGTTTAGAATAAATTCAACAAATAAGTTTAGAAATTTGCTCATAATAGGTTCGGAATAAGTTTAACAGAGAAGTTTAGATAAGTTTAGCAAATAAGGTCTTAATAATTAGCAAATAAGGTCATCATAAGTTCAAAATAAATTCAATATTAATTCAGAATAAGTCCAGTCAAATTAAGCTAAAGAGAAGTAGGAACTTACAGCCCAGCCGGCTGCTATGCCATTAACATCTGATCCATCTGGACTTGCAACAAAAACATTACTGGAGCTAAATTGATCATCTACTACATCAGGTTGCCATACATTAAGGACTGCACGAATCCCTATATTTTTTGCTGGCAATACTAGGTTTGCAACCTTCATGAAATTACATTAAAATTAGTAATTAAACAGTATACTCGAATAAGAACGGGCAGAGTGACCTAGTAGCTTATACACGTATACACTAAATAGTCAAGTTCTCTTAATTTATCAGTGTGACTTTTACCTGATAACCAGCCGGAAGCTGATCTGGGTGATATGACCCTTTGCTTTCAAACTTCATTCCAAATGATGTTGAAAATTTTGCCATAAGGAGATCCTGTTTTTGAACCCTTTTTATAATAACAGTTCCTTCTGGACATGTTATATTGTTACTTAAAGAGAGTTGTGAAGCATTCCACCTTGATGAAGGCCTCCCTAGTTTTGAAATTGTATAGGAAGGTTTCATCTGCAAAATTTGGATTTAATTTAGTGCTCAATATATCCTTCATCTTGGTGATTATATACACTAGTAGGAGATCAAAAAGAAATTATGTCACTAGCTATTGTTCAAGAATCATCTCAATAAAAGCTTAAGTTGATGGTTGAAGATTCAGGAATAGGTTTCTACTCTAATAAGCTTCCTCAGACGAATGTCCTTTGGGCTTGAAGCGTGGCTGCTGCAAAGATCGACTCCCCTACCTTGCGCAATAAATCCATGTGGGAGCTGCTAACATTTGAACTCAAGACCTCTCGGTCAGAAATGCTCTGATAGCATGTTCAAGAACTATCTCAACTAAAAGTTTAAACTGATAGTTAAAGGTTCAGGAATAAGTTTGTACTCTAAAACATCTATAATACAATTGGTAAATAAGTGTTTAATATGAAAGTTATTGTCAAATCTTGTCCACACACATAGTGCTGAGTCCTACGTACCTGTATGGAATGATTCTTCAACAATGGGTGGTCAAAGGCTAGTTGTTTGCCGATTTCTACGCAATCAAATATGTCACCGTGATCAGTCTGTTCAATATATACTAACTGTGTGTTAGAGAAACAATATAATCATCATACATTCAGAAAGTGGTTAATGTTAGAAAACATGCATCTTATAGAAATAATTTTGTGTATAAAATGCAAAGGACATAATTAACTAAGTACACATCTTAGGGCATCATTTCATTATATAACATCTCAGCTACATATTTTTCTATCATTAGTCTCATGTCTTTATACAATATTTCAATTACATATTTATCTATTATCAACAACTCAATGTGAGAGCACATATTCTAAAGTGTATATAATAATTTGCCAATTACTGGGGAGGTTATTTGCTCACCAAAAGATAGAATGATGCTTAATGAGTGAGATCAAACGAGCATTGCCCTATTGGTGACCAGAACTCTGTGAAAATTGCCGATACTTAGTGATATTCACTATATGTTTTAATGGGCGAACCTTAAGGCTCTATTTGGATCTTAGAAAATTTGATGGAAAGAAAAAAATTTAGGAAAGTTACTTTTTTTCTTGTGTTTGGTTTAGAGAAAATCACCAAAAACAAAAATATTGAGGAAAATTTGGGGGAAAAATGGTTAAAAATAAGTGATAAAATTTTTCCCATAAAATTGTGAGGAAAATCTCCAACCTTCTCCAACCTTGTATTGTTTAGATGACATCAAACTGATTTAAGTAGTTCATCGACATTCAAATTTTTCATCCAATTTTTTGTATTTTTTCCTTGATCTAAACAAGCGAAAAAAACTCATTTTCTCTCTACTTTTTTTTCCTTCACATTTTGTTTCCTTCAACTTTTCTTTCCACCAAATTTTCTAAGGACCAAACGGAGCCTAAAGTTATGCAATTCTTCTATCCATCCAAGAGGACGATATAACATCCAGTAAGTTCATGTTTGTTTTATTTTTCTTTTTTCTTAGGGTGAGGGATTGCATTTTTTGTTATCCCTTTTTTTCAATAGACTTATTAGCATAATATGAGACAAATTTACCTCAAAACTCTTGATTGCTGGTTTGTTGATGAGCTTTAACTGCATCTCAAGCTCCATTTCTTCGGCTAGTGATATTTTTCTTAAACCTTGCACTAAATTTAAATTTGTGGCTAATAAAACCAAGAATATAACTTCCATTTTCATGCTATCCATTTCTTGCATGGTGATGGGTCGTGCAAGGATGACAACATGTAACAAGAAGTATCTAATGCCAATTTATATTGGGAGAGTAATGCAAATCATCGCCCTCTTCCCCCTAATCCTGTCTGCATTCGTGGAAATCCGATCCATTCAATAGATGATAAATGGATATGGACACTATTCGGTTGGGTGTGGATGTGGATATGGATACAAAGTTGCTTAGGAAAGTGAAAATAGATATAAGTTGCATGCATCGTGGTGTATATATTTGAATTTGTTTCCTAAGATACAACTTATTAGCCTTTTTTATTGGTTTTTCACAAGAAAAATGATTCTCACAATGTCATGCATATATATATAGAAATGGTTTAGTTCAATCTCATGGGTTGCTTCCTCTTTTTGGATTATTTATCTGAATCAACATTTTGCATGTATGTGTGCAATTGAAAATGGAAAATTATCCGTCTGAAACGAGCTTCTTTTTTCGTTTTTTTTAATCTTCAAATGTTTTTTTTCACTTTGATAATTTCTTTTCCATTAAGTGTAAATATTTGGTGGTAGATCCAGATATTCACAATAGGGTTTCTAGTTACAAACATTTATCATCATGTGTACTATAAAATAAAGTTTAAATAATTCATGAAGTATTACAATAGTTTACTATGACAATTGTCCTATTTGGTTCTTCATGTTTTGGAATTGGTGCATAATAAAATCATTAGAAATTGAGCCAAGTATATCTTTCGCTATGTAACAAACCAAGCAATCATTCAAAAGCAAATCATGCACTCGATTGCAAAGCCTACTTTTTTCAATTTTCATTGCACAAAAAAGCAATCATTCAACAGCGGATCACTCATTAATATTAAAACCGATTCCACTACCTTCCACTTGCATTATTTTCTTTGCATTTTTTACATTGTTTCTTTTTCAAATATAGCAAAATGAAATTGGGTCGGTTCATTTAAAACTAGAAAAAAGAGATTAAACTCAACTATGAAATCAAGCAATACATTAATTGCAGGCACAAGTCTCATTTTAATATATTGGAGATATATCAAATTCTTATATATTCACTTAATTTTCAGCAACGGCAAAAAAGAAAAATTATGTTAGCACTGGCAGAGAGATACTGCTAGATAAGAAATCCAACAAATGTTTTCTACATTTCAAACTTCATAGAGACACAATGACACAAAGATTTGCCAAATATCAAGTGTAAATCACTAAATCTGACAATTTCAAAGGAAAGAAAAATGAAGCAAGACAACGGACAATAGAATTGAGGGGTAATTTCAAGTGTAAATCACCAGATCATTAACCAATAACCAAACAATTTCATTAATCAATCCCTATCTAAAGAACATAAGAAGAGAAGAATGCAATTAGAAGTAATTCAATGGAGAAAAAATATAATTTAACTCTTCAAGTTTGAAACCCTAGCCTGCGGCTAGTGTTAGGTGGTCTGCTAGGCGGCGTCCGCCTGTGCCGGTGGTTGACGTGCAACACTGCGACTGCTATCGTTCTGTTTCGATGGGGCTAAGGCTCATGGTGGATATGGATGTCATCCAGTGGAGGCTGTGAAGTTGTGGTGGGGAATAGGTCGAGTCGAATTTTTTATGTAAATGAATGGGTTGAATAGAGTCGACGCTGGCTTAGCCTGTTTTGGACATGTTTTGAAATTTGAGCAAATATGTCGCATAAAAAACATAATAATTATTAATTTGAGCAAATATGCATAAAAACACTACAAGGACGCGCATTGTTAGAGACCGAAAATTTTCGGTCTCCAACA
>NCQV01126990.1:0-19118 GCA_002740545.1 Lophocereus schottii
TGTTTCTAACTCTTTGGTTGTGCTTTGTGACTGATAATGGTTTATGCTAATCTTTATTGTGCCATGCTTGTCTTCTTGTTGTTATTTGTTTATGCGTGACTCGGATGGCCAATATCATTACCGTACCCTATACTTGAGTGTATCGCAGGTTGTCTTTCCTCCATTACCCAAGAGGTGGTGACTGGAAACACCCTGCTTCTCTTGTTTGACCTGACCACCCTTTTTCGATGATGCCAAAAGGGGGAAGATAGGCATGACCAGGAACATTTGACCAGGATCATTTTAGTTTGACCAGGATCATTTCAGTTTGACCTAGCTTTAGTTGACTTCTCAAAACAAAAAGAGGGAAGATGGGCTTGACCATGAAGGGCTTGACCATGAACGTTTTATCTTGAAACTTGCTTTTGCCTTTTATGTCAATATGGTCATTTGGTTTGTCATCATCAAAAAGGGAAAAATTGTTGGGAAATTACTGACCCCATTTTTATATAATAAAAGGTTTTGATGATAACAAACATAAATGAAATATACACTTAAGGGTGTTGATCGAACAGGTTCTAAATACTGTTTGGAAAACTTTGAAATTGCTTGATTAACCATGGTCGAGAACAGGTCTTAAGAACAGGTCGTCAGAACAGCTGAATGGAAAAGAACTTAAAGCACATCAAAGATATGGAGTACTTAAGGAACAGCTCAGGAAACAGTTCTGAGTAACATCGTAGCAACAGGTCTTAAGAACAGGTCCTCAGAATAGCTGAATGACAATGAACTCAAAGCGCCTCAGAAGACATGAAGAACTCCAGGAACAGCTCAGGAAATAGTTCTGGGTAGCACCACAGCATTGAAGTAACAAGTTAAGATCCTATAGATGCTATTCGGTTGATTCAACAAGAGTCTTGGTCTGTCATAGGTTTTATTTTCTTAGATTCTTGTTAATATGCCACTTGGAAGAACTCGATCTAACATTACCTTGAATGATTTTTTAGAACACTGTCTCAGATCAGTTCTGAGATAAGGGTTCAGACTATTTTCAAGCCAAAGCGTTTTTCACAGATTTTTCAAATCTTGGGCTGACGTTTTTGAAAATATTTGAGATAAATTTTCTGTTATTATTAAACCCAGGATAAGTTAATATTTGGCTTTAAAAATATATTTTGGAGATTTTGAGTCTAGCTTTTTAAGGAAATCTTTTACAAAAGAAATCAAGCTCTTATTTTTGGAATATAAGATAGGAAATTTCAGGATTTGGCAACCAAAAATATTAGTCACTTTCCATAATCCTTTTAGGAGCAAAAGATCTTATACTTGTGGCTCAAGCACACAAAAAGATCTTGTTGCTCTCTACTATTTAAGGAGCTTCTCCACCTCCTCATTACACACACACACACGGTTCATGCACGATTTTATACCCGGTTTTCATAAAAATTTTGTGAAAGCTTCTACACGGTTTTTCTAGGGTTTTAATTTGCAAATCATATTTTTCAGAAAAACCTTCAAAGTGTGTGTGAAAACTGAGTCATCTTCCTTGGCATACTAGGAGCAAAAATTTTGCCTTACATTAGCTTAATTAGAAGCACAAAAGTAAGGTGTTTTTATTCTCTTCTTTTATCAAAGTGAGAGTTGAGTGTGTCCAAGCCTAGGGAGGCTTTGGACGTGTGTAATTCGTCTTGGGGAGACGTTTACGTGAGTGTGCCAAAGTCTGGGAGACTAGGACGTGGTGTGTAACTAGTCTAGGGTAGACAGTTACGTGTATTATAATTGTAACAGAGAAGGTTACCTTTATAATGTGTTTAGCCCGTTTAGTGGAAATGTGTGAAAATCCTACAGGGGTAGGTCGTGGTTTTCGCCTCGGTTGGGCTCGAGCTGTTTCCACATAGAAATCTTGTGTCCTCAACTTTTAATTATTTCACTGTTTTACAGTTTCTGTCCACGCTACAAACAGTTTGCCCAAACAGGTCCCCAGCCTGTTCCCAGAAACTGCGAAAATTTGCCAACACAATTCACCCCCCTTGTGTTAATGTACTCTCAATTCTAACAGTAAGTTAACTAATAAATAAGGCTTTTATCATTGTGAACTTACGAGCTTGAGACTCACAGGTGGTTTTCCCAGAGAATATAGAGCAACGAGCAAATGAGCCCCAACTTACTAACCCCTTGACTCCCAAGTTAGTTGGGTCAACAAAAGAGTAATGCTGGGTGCCCCGCCACGAACTTAATTGCACACAGGCTTTAAACTGCTTGAGTACAAGGTTAGCTTGCATGAGAATCCCATGCTCATTGCGCTCGGTGACTTCTACAATCCATTGATCATGCTTAGTTGAAGTGCTCACACACTAAAAACATCGACATAAATTCATGGTACTAATCACTATTTTCGCATTGGACTTGCCCATCATCCGAAATGGTATGTTTTATATAGCCACTAAAATCGCATAAACTTCTACTGTACACTCATAATGCTCTTCCCTCCTAGATGAAGTGCATAATAAATGGGTGTAAGCTCAACACTATAATTCCATATAAATGAATGGGTCCAAGTACAGCAATTCAATTCCATAACAAATACTACTTCATAAGTCATAACCCACCCAAACTAATACTCATACCCCAGAGGGCGTGAATGTTAACATAAACATATCCTTGCCCCTCAATTAGACAAAGCTATCTCCATTTGAACTTTAATTTAAAAGGGGTTTGACTGCTTTATGGTTCACAGCAGTAGAAGTACATATTAGTTTAACCTGACTTCAAAGTCTTTCAATTCTTATTAGAAGCTTTTTCTTATTTGGATATTCCCTTTAATACCTTATACTTTCAAAAAATTCATTTGGAAAACAATATGGAAAAAAATATATGTTCTATACATTGAAATTGATAAATGTTATACCCAAAACTTTGAACCCGACACAATGTTCCAACTTAACTTTTCAAAAATACAGTTAAATGGTATAATAAATTAAGGTTTATTAATCACTAATTGCATTTTAACAAAAATAAAGAAATTAAAATAAGAGAAGATAATAAGACACACACATAGAAACTGCCTAGGCAGTGGGCACTGACCCAAACAAAAAATTCAAGATAACATATAACATCACAATACGCACTATGCATAACTTCATTTATTCTGCTACGTCTCTCCATCACTTACATTACTTAGGGTAAAAAAGCGTAGGACTTAGACATGTTTGTTTGTTGGATGGTGCACTTATAGGAAAGCTCAATAGAGCATTTGAAGATGATGTCTCTTGGAGTATGGCATTCATAGATGAATATCGCTGACTAATAAAAGGGAAGAAGCCAACATTTAATTGAACTGACAACAGACATAGAGTTAAGAGCATTGGCCTAGCAGCAGAAAAATAGAGCATTGGATTGAAAATTTATAGATGGCATGGTTGATGTAGAGATTCAAGTCAAGATCACGACATAGCATACCAAGCAAGGGAGACGAGATAACACACTATTACATAAGTAGAGCATTCAAGTGATCAGATGACTTCAGCACCTCTTTACTAAAAGAGACTAGATAAAAAAAAGAGAGCATTCCAAACAGGAGGTGATTCCTTGCATAAAGGGTGAGTTCTGATTATGGTGAATTCGCATAACCCCAAGACACTTCCAAAATCTCAAATTATAATCAGAACACGATGAAGGACACTAGATTATAAAGTTTTCTCAACTAGTAGACGACAAATGACCAAAACCCCAAATTGGTTCATCAATGTAAGAGAACCACAATTAGCTAATGCTCAACCTGCTTAAAAGGATAGTGCAAATAGAACCACAAGGCACTTCCAAGATTTAATAATGTACAAACCTGACAAATTCAAACCATGGAGCAAAAATTGAGAACATTCAGACCAATTTAGACCAATTCATCATTATAAGAATGATAAATTCAACCCTAATTCAAGGGAATTTTGAAAACAAATTACCTTAAGGGAATTGCAAATTCAACACTATTATTCGTTGTTGTTGTTGCATTTAAACTCGATTTTGAGTACCAAACCCTCGTATTTTTGGCCATCGGTACCGGAAAGAGGCTATAAGTACATAATTGTGTAAGAATTAGAATCTTAGAGAAGATTGAAAGTGTGGAGAAATCACAATACCTAGAGGGAATTCGATCAATCTAAAAGGAAGAGGACAGTTACCTGCACAAATTGGGAATCGAACAAGGAAGAGAGGTTGCAAGCAGAAGCTAGACGTGAAGAAGCAGCGAAGAAGCAGCGAAGATGACAACCAGATACAAGCAGTGAAGACATAAGCCAGATGTGCACCCAGAAGCAAGCATGAATGAAGATGGAAAAGGCAACAATCAAAATCAAGATGGAAAATCTAGAAGCAGCTCTCGTTTTTATAGGGCCTTTCTGGTAAAGATAGCTAGGTTTCAATTTTATGTTTTTTAAAGGTTTTTTTATAGAGTTTTTTAAAGCATTACTAATATAGTGTTCTCTTTTTTTTTTTTTTAAAGTTATTCAATTTTTCCCGGGATAGTTTGCTTGCGTAATACTAGCAGAAATTTTTTTAAAAGTTGAGTATATTGGTAATGTGATCACAATACCAACATATAATTTGATTGTTGGTAATATAGTAATAATATTAATAGATAATTTTGTATTTGTTAGCAATATTATGACCCCTCCTCCCCTCCAAAACTCAAAACTTTAATACTAACAAACAGTCTAGTCTGATGAAAAAAACTTAGTTTTACTAACAGAAAGTGTAATTTGTCACTAAACGTCTGTTGGCAAAAGCTACTTTTTTTTTATAGTGAGTGTTGCATTAGATTTATTATTTATAGTGCCAGGTCAGTCAAAATTTGACCTCTAGGGTCCTAGATGGAAATAAATCTATTATGGTGGCTTTTCAGTTTGCGTATAGTATAGTAGAAGGTTAAGTCTTAATTACCTTGCTTTAACTAGACTTCTTAGTCTTTTGCTTCATGAGCTCTATAAGCTACAAAGCATTTTTCATGCTCAGGCAAAGTTTCTAGTTGTTACCATTGCAATTCCTGATTAAATAAGCCCAAGCATATCTTCTGTTAAATATTATCAACTTCAGGTAAGTCACCTATGCCTTTTGCTGAAACTGGCTAATGATGACGGCAAAGGTTTGAGCTTAATAATCAGAATAAACATTGGCAAACCTTTAACTAAACTAGCATTACACACGTTAACTACCGTTTATTTAAACTCCTCAACCTTTGCCCATATATCACAAAATATATGAATTTGTTTTCCTATAGTTTGCGCTCTTTGGTCACATAGAGCAACAGAGGATAGTGGGATGATAAACCCATAGAATAGACACTAAATTGGATACTTCTGCATAAGCTAAGATGTAATCACCATTGACAAGAATTCATCACTCTTGAAGAGCCCATGTACATCATTTTCTTGCAACATGTTGGAAGTAATACAATGATAAAAGCCCATTCAGTTATCAAAAGTGATATATAACATTAGCTTCCTCTTTGTCTTCAAATGACAACACAGTACTAGAGTTTCCAACCCATATCTAAGAGCATTTAGATACTTCGGTAAGTTCTCCAATATCTACCCATAGAGGTCTCATGTCAACCAATTCATTAGAACCATAAACAATCACATAAAAGTGTTTCCCAAGAATTTCTAGAGTGCTTGCACTACCTTTTAATCAATAAAATAGTAATATATAAAACCCATCATCCTACAACATCTAAATCCTACTCTTCTCGAAGCAATTATGTATAATGACCAACCCCTACATATTTTATTTTTGATGCATTACTGCTAGCCAGAATTGTTTTTGTTTCAGTTAATCTACATATAGAACATTTATTGATACTCTAGAGAGCTTTGATTTCCCTTTTGCTTATTAGGCATATTCAATCCTCCTGTATTCCTAAAGAAGAGCCTATCCATGGTCAGGATGACCACTACTCATCCCTGCTACACGCCATAAATCTAATGCCTTGAATTCATATGTGGTTTGTGCCTAATGGATGGTTCAACAATAGGATAATACACCTATCCTCAGAAGCCTCCTTAATGAGCTCACATTCTACAATTTTGTCCCTATAATATGAGGATAAACATTTGTTTTTGGTGCTATTATAGGCACATTCTCATTCACATTAGCTACAACAAATAGGTGAATTCTGAACACAAATTGATGAAATCATCATGCTTATAATTGTCACAAAAATATTCTTGTGAGACATGTGCCTATCAAGAAAAATTTTGAGAATTGTAGCAGATTTAGAAATTGAACACTTATTGTTGATGGACATCAACGTGTGCCATTCTTCCAGTGCAAAGAAAGTTTTTCGTTAATTTACACTTATTAATTTTTTTCTTTCTTTTTGCCTTTTTTTTATAAATATAACAATTCACTCAAAAATTATGATGGGGATTGAGTAAAAAAAAGTCAGCTCATGCTAACAAAGCTAAATTTTTTTATTGTAAAAAACCTTTTACAATAATAATTTCTAACAACTGGAAACAATTAAGGTATAACAAAAGTTACAGATCATTAAATTGCACAAGCTAGGCTATGAAGTCCTTGGCTAATTTCTTGTGAGTGTAGAATTGCTTTTTGTCTCTTCCTAGTGTTTAAGAGAATCATTGTGTCCATCCTCTCTTTGTAATGATGCTTTAAAAATACTTAAAAGTAACTTTGTTCAAATCGTCATCCCAGCCAAAATAAACAAATGAATATCTAAATATGAAGAACTCCCAACAGCATAAGGCAAACTAGAGGATAGTGAACACAACAACAATGCCACCAGAACTGTTGATTCAATTACAATGAGGTATAGAACATTTATAGTCACAAATAAATTAAAAACTCATAAGAACAAAGGGCCAAAAAAGAGAATGTTAATTCAATTACAATGGGTAATCCAAAATTAAATGTGATCAAAATTCAAAATGGATAATAACATTAAACCCTAATTAGTAGAAAAAAACATAGAACTAATAATCCAATTTAATTCATCTCAAAAAAAGTGGTTATTGCTTTACTTTCTCCTTCAACATAGCCATGGGCCTATCGATAGGTTCATGGAAAAAGTATGCTCTACGGACTAGAAGGGTGGCAATCCAACAACCAGCTTTGACAAACTTGTGAAGCTTTTGGCACCATAGGAGGGAATAGAAACAGAGGATGCATACACAACAATGAAAATTGGTAAAATCAACATACCAAAAGCTAACCGAATAGAGAGAGATGCAATTACTATGGAAGAGGAGTAGGGAAAATGTTAGGTGTAAAACTGATACACCTCTAATTTTACTATTTTTATACCTTTGATTTCATCACCTTCCTCTACATATCTCCTCAATTTATTTAGGAATGTGATCATACGTATCATCCTCCGCTCGTAATCGTCTTGTTTGGACTAATTTCCTTTTTGTAGGTATTTTGGTCATAATTGGAAGAAATATAAGCAAAAAGTGAAGTTTTGGACAAATAAGAGGTTCGATGAGTTAGCAGGAAAACCAACGAAGAATTAAGAGTTGCAAAGCTACACGTCTTTTGGACAAAGAAGAGGTTCGAGGAGTTGGCAGGAAGGCCATGGAATCAAGAATTAAGAGTTGTAGAGTTGCACGACTAGTCGTGCACTTTTGCAAGGTCATGCACCTAAGCCAAAAAGTCCTTGCAAAGTTACATGGCCGGCCGTGCACGTTTGCACGACCGTGTATCCTGAGGGCAGAAATTATGCACGGTCATGCGCACCATTGATTCCAGGATACTAGAGTGGATTTTGGCTAGTTTTTGGGGCACCTCTTGTCTTTTTTTCATGGCACTATCATAGCACTTTCTTAGAGTGATTTGTAAGGTTTAGTAAAGATATTTGAGAGTTGTTTATGGATTGAATTCATCATCATTGAAGATTATTTTGCTACTTCCGCTTTGAATAATTTAAGTTTGCTTCTTAATTCTCTCTTTCTCTTATCCTTGTTTTCTAGGTTTCTTATGAAAATCGTGTTTGCTATTCCAGTGATTGATTTAATTATTCTTGATATAATTCATGGCTAATCTCCCAACTTAGGTTGGGATTAACACCATTATGTTAATTGAATCATGATTTAGCCCCACACCCTTACTTACCCCATGTTTGAGTTTAGAATTTCTACTTTGCTCATGACAATTTTGATGAATTGCTTAAAAGAGCATTCATCCTTGGCTAATAGGAATTAGAGGAATGTTAAAAGGCGAAACCTTTATCTAGAGTGCCCTAGTAGATAGTTAGAATTTTGATATGAAAACAATTGAATTTCGTATTGTGCTTGAAGATTGTAGATCTTGTAATATGTTAACTTTAGTCCCTGGAAATAGGCGGCCATAGTTTTGGGATTAATCTTCGACCCTGGAGAGGGGGAGGAGGTGGGCTAAATTGACAATCTATCCATTCATGATCCAAGCTTGGGAAAGTTTGATGGGGTTAGTAATTGTTTCGCTAGTGTAATTGTGCTATTAATTCTAACCTAGGTATTTTAATATTTTGATTTCTCAATTATATTCTTGGTTATTATCGTTTCTTTAATTGTTAGTTGAATCTCTGAAATTGATATGCCTAAATAGAGTGTTCAGATTAGTTCTTTGTGGGATTCACCCATACTCACCGGTTGCTAGCTATAGCTTGTGGTAATTTAACTGTAGTAAGTACCAAAACAATTGTTCTTTTCATCCTTAAGAACCGATTAGGATATTCTAGACTAGGTTTTCATTTTTCTTTTTGTGGTACTTTGTTCTTCTTTATCCTTGCTAGATATTGCTTATGCTTAGTGTAGTATTTGTTTTGTATACACAGGCGCAGTCAAGGGAATCAAAATATTATGCCCTTGGATCACAAGATTGAAGCTACTGCATGAAAGCAAAAGAAGAAAGTAGAAGCTATAATGGTTGGAAGGGACAATCGAGTTCTGAGGGACTATGTTATGCCTCAATTGCCGGATATCACTTCATCCATAGTGAACCCAAAGGGTCAAGGTGAACAACTTCAAGCTCCACCCAGCCCTTATTTCTCTAGTGGAGAGAGATCAGTTTGGTAGGCGCCCTTCTGAGAACCCCAACCTGCACCTTCGCAATTTCCCTTCACAGTGTGACACCATCAAGCTTAATGGGGTATCCACTGATTCTTTCCAACTGAGGCTTCTTTCATGCTCTTTAAGGGATAGAGCTAGAGATTGACTTCCAAATAAGGAGCCAAACACCTTCGCCATCTAGGATGCACTCTCCTTGGCTTTCTTGAGCAAGTATTTCGCACCTGAAAAGCCTTCCAAGTTGAGGGCGGATATTACTTCATTTGCCCAACTACATGGCGAGTCCTTATCTGAAGCATGGGGGAGATTCAAGGATTTCCGATGATGATGCCCACATTATGGCAACCGAGACTGGCTCCTGGCTTAAACTTTCTATAATGGACTCGATCAGATGTTGAAAATGTCCATTAATGTCGCAGTTGGAGGTGCTCTCACGGGAAAATAAATTGAAACAGCAAAGGGTCTTTTAGAAGACATGTCAGCCAATAACTACCATTGGCCTAGTGAGAGGGCCACTTTGAATAGAAGCAGTGGCAAGTATGATGTCGTTGATGTTGTGACACTGTTAGTCAGTAGGGTGGATGCACTGCACAGAGACTTAAGAGGGTTGGTACTTCTCCTATTTCAGGTAGTTCTTTAGGCTCATCAATTGGAGTATATGCTATTTGTGTGACCTGTAGTGTCCAAGGGCACACATCTGCTAAGTGCTACAAGGGCCATTCTACCATTAAGCACGCTAATGCCCTATATAGCTTTCACCTACCACCACAAAACAACCCTTACTCCAATCCTTACAATTCTGGATAGAAGAGCCACCCCAACGTTCTATATAAGAACCCTAACCCTCAACCTCAAAATGTTATGTAGCAACCTGGGTTCCAGTATAGAGCCCCCTGTAACCCATCTCCTAAACCCCAACAACCAAAATCTAACCTAGAGGGTCCTATAGAGTGATTTATTCAGACTCAAACCAAGACTAATAAAGCTCTTAATGAGTCAATTAGCCAATTAATCTCTAAGTTTGAGACTATGGTCTCTCACCAGAAGACAATGGACACCCAGATTGCTTAGATAGCNNNACAGGTTAGCAATCTATCCTGACCTCAGGGATGCCTACCAGGCCAACCTAAGTCCAACCCTAAGGGTCACATTAATTCCATTTCTTTAAGGGGGAAGGGTTAGTGGAAAGCCCCGTGATGGTATTCTAGGAGATAGCATCAGTTCCTATTTTTGCAGGAACAGATGAATTGAAGGGGGGAAGGAACCAGCATCCAAAGGAGAAGGGCTATCAATTTCCTTCAGTGCGCCCTTACCAGCCACCTCCACCATTCCCTCAAAGGGTGGCATGGTCGAAGCTATCTAAGCTTGAGCCTAGGATTTTGAAATTCCTAGAATTGCTGTGAAAGGTCTATGTCAATATCCCTTTCTTGGAAGCTCTCAAAGAAGCACCTTCCTATTTAAAATTTTTAAGAGATCTTCTTTCCAAAAAGGGAAAGCTTAAGGAGGTCATAGTGGCTCCTATTGGAGAGATTTCCAGCGCAGTTCTATATAGCAATTCACCTTCTAAGTTACAGGATCTAGATAGTTTCTCCATCCCTTACTCTATAGGGGATCTGCAGATTGAGAGGGCTCTTTGTGACTTAGGGGCTAGCGTGAGCTTGATCCCTCTCTCTCTCTCCCTCTCGCTCTCTCTCTCTCTCTCTCTCTCTCTCTCTCTCTCGCTCTCTATGTGTGCTGGAAGCTTTAGTTGTAAGATCTGCATCGCACCAATCTAACTGTTCAATTGGCAAATCGTTCGATCAAGCATCTTGTGGGTATTCTTGAGGATGTCCCAATTTAGGTGGGAAAGTTCGTCATCCCATGTGATTTCATAGTTATGGATATGGAAAAGAGTTCGCACATTCCTATCATCTAGGGACGGTCATTTCTAATCACTTTAGGAGCTATAATTGATGTGTTTGTAGGCAAGATCTCTTTCGAGTTATGTGGAGAGAAGGTCGATATTGCATCACCAGAGAAAAATGATTGAGCTAAGCGTTCATAAGCTTCACAAATACTCTTCTTTACCCTTCTCTTCATTATTCTCCATGTGTTATGCTGTTTGCTTAGTTAGATTTATTGCTTTTGAAAAAAAATTTTAAAAAAGCGTTTTTAAAAATCCCTCTTATGATGATTACATAAGGAATAATAGTTTATTGTTCGGCATGATTATGTCTCAAGGTGCGGTCTATCTTGGTCTAGATTTTGTGAAAACTATGTTGTCATCACCTATCCGTAATTGCCTCATCTTGTGTATGCCTATTACGCTTGAAGATTCATGTGGTTTGATTTAGTTGACCTTGATAAGTGGCCTATCTTGGAGAGAGTGTATTAACTATGGTAGACTAACCCTTGAGATCTTAAGTCTAATGACTATTCATTATATATAGCCTTATTTCTCCTTTCATGTGTGACTCCTCCATGATTGCATCTCTATAACTTGGTCTAGTTCTCTTTGAAATCATAATTAGGTCATGCATATGTTGATATAATTGAGGCACTATTTGTTTTATATAGCCATATGAGCCAAAAAGCTACCCATTGATGTATGATACCCACTTTGTTAGTCCATTGTGCTTTTCCTTGTTTGTTGTTGTACCCATACTCACCACACCATTGGCCTTTGCATAAATTCCATAACTTTGCCAATGTCTAGTAGAGCAAAATTTTCTTATCGAGTTGGGTATATTTTAGAGGTTTATTAACTTGGGTATCATATTGGTGGTTTATATTGAAGGGATTGTGAGTTGTAATTTTGTGTTTTCCATGCCAGTCACATATTTCTAAATTTTTCTTCTCGAAAAAAAAAGATGAGAAAAAAAACGATAAAGCAAGAAAAGAAAGAAAAAAAAAAAAGGATTGTGAATCAAGTGTTTGGGATGGTGATTGCTTTAATAAGATTGTTCAACTCCTCCCTTGAGGGCTTTTTTAGGTTTGTGCTTATTTGGATCAATTAGAGGTATGAAATTTGGTGTCTTAGTATTGTTTTGT
Organism: Lophocereus schottii; assembly: GCA_002740545.1. Classification (NCBI taxonomy): domain Eukaryota; kingdom Viridiplantae; phylum Streptophyta; class Magnoliopsida; order Caryophyllales; family Cactaceae; genus Lophocereus; species Lophocereus schottii. The sequence continues at coordinate 12,066 of NCQV01126990.1, forward strand.
GGAAGTGTTTTTACTCCCTAGTATTTTTGCTAATCGCTCCACGTCTCCTAAATTACTCCACTTCTTACTCGTAAACTTTCGCCCCACTACATCCCCTTTACGAGTCCTCATGATTGATATTTTGCATTGTAAATCAAGTGGTGGAAAATTGAGAACTTTACCGAGCATAATGTAACTTTCTTGATTGGATAGAGTCTTGAGAGTGTCTATATTACATATTCCAACCATATTAAGGAGAGGGCGCCATTCTATCCCAAAAGTGAGTTCTACCAGTTACAGTTGCTCACCACTTTTTAAGGGATACTTTGTTTTACCATCTATATTATATATTCCAACCTACCGTGTGTTTTATTGAAAATGCTTTTAACACCTTGACTTGCCTACCTCTAATTCCTGATTGTGTTTGATCAGTTGACTATCATTCCCTCGCCTGAGAAGGGTGTGATTAGAAGTTCATCTTCCTCATTGGTCATTCGAGAGTTAGTCTTGCTTAGGGACAAGCAAGAGATAAGCATGAAGGACTTGATAAATCTTTAATTGTGCTATTTGTGGGTCCATGATTTCATCGCCTTCCCCTACATATTTCCTTCATCTATTTATGAATGTGATCATATTTTTCCCCCTTTCCTCGTAATCATCTTGTTTGGACTAATTCCCTTTTCATAGGTATTTTGGTCATAATTGGAAGAAATATAAGCGAAGAGTAAAGTTTTGGACAAAGAAGAGGTTCCAGGAGTTGGTAGGAAGACCATGGAATCAAGAATTAAGAGTTGCAAAGTTTCATGGCCATGGACCTCAGGCAGAAAGTTCTTACAGAGTTGCATGGCCATGTGTCTTGAGCCCAAAAATTGTACATGGTCGGCCATGCATCGAAGCACGACCGTGCGCCCAGTAGATTTCGAGATACTAAAGTGGTTTGCTAGTTTTTAGCGCACCTCTTGTCTTTTCTTTCATAGCACTTTCTTAGAGTGAGTTTTAAGGCGTAGTAGAGATTCTAGAGTTGTTTATGGATTGAATCCATCATCATTGAAGATTATTTTGCTGCTTCCGCTACGATTAGTTCAAGTTTGTTTCTCAATCCTCTCTTTCTCTTATCATTGCTTTCTAGGTTTTTTTTGGACGAAAATCATATTTCCTATTCCAGTGATTGATTTGGTTATTCTTGATATGATTTGTGGATAATCGCCTAACTTGGGTTAGAATTAACGTCAATTATGTTGGTTGAATCATGATTTACCCCAAACCCTTACTTGCCCCATGTTTGTGTTTATGATTTCTACATTGCTCATCACATGTTCAATGAAATGCTTGGAAGATCATTCATCCTTGGCTAATAGGATTTAGGGGAACATCAAAAGACGAAACCTTTATCTAGAGTGACCTAGTAGACAGCTAAGATTTCGATATAAAAATAATTGAAGTTATAATTGAGATTTGAGATTGTACATCTTGTAATTGTTTGACTTTAGTCCCATGAAAATAGGTGGTTATAATTTTGGAATTAGTCTTTAATCCTTGAGAGAGGGAGGAAATAGAAAAAATTAACAATCTAGCCATTCATGACGCAGGCTTGGGCATGATTGATGGGGTTATAATTGATTCACTAGTATAATTGTGCTGTTAATCCCAACCTAGGTGTTTTACTTTTCTGATTTCTCAATTATGTTCTTAGTTATTATTGTTTTCTTAGTTGTTAGTTGAATCTTTGAAATTGATTTGCCTAGATCGAGTGTTCAATCCTATTATGGTAATTGAAAGCGAGTTCCTTATGAGATCGACCCTCTATAGCTGTGCCATGTGCTTACGGTAATTTAACTGTAATAAGAGCCTAATGTAGGATGAGATCTGAAAAAAAAAATGGAGATTGAGATAAATTTAACAAAACTAAGAGGACGAGATGTAGGAGGCTAAAATCTAACATTCAGTTGGGCCGGAGGGAAAGAGGGGAGATGAGGAATAGACTATGGTGGGTTTAGATAGAAGAATTAGGGCTAGAGATCTTTACAACCTTAAACCACAACTTTTATATAGTACATGAATAAATTACCTTCTTTTTCCTCTTCATATGTGATGCCAGTTTTAACCAACAACAAGAACTGTCAATGAAATGGGTTTTGGTTGTAGTGGCAGTAGGCTGAACCTTCCTTGATGGGCTCTAAAATTTCAATTAAGCTTATATAACTTAACCCAAAAATGCAACAAAGCAATATCATCCTTATTTCTGCCAACTGAATTCTTTTTTTTAAAAAAAAAAATCAAATTTACCACCCGTATCTTCAAAAAGTCATCTCTTCCAAGCACATAATGGAATCTCAAATAAAACACTCCATTAACTAAACTTGAACTCTATCCAATCCTTTCATACTGCATAAGTCTCCTCATAAGCCCCTCCAATAATACTTGAAAAATGGGCATACGCAATGCTCTACTCCATATTCAATATCAATCTCATTTATATCATTTAATGCATTCACCATTATGATAATAGGCTCATTATAAGAAAGTTTCATAACAAAATTATCAGGCACCACAGCTTCCTTAGGTTTTGATAGCATTGTTCAATTGGTCTCAATCACCCTCTCTATGTTGCTTGTGTAAAGATTCTATCCAGCTCTAGAATTGATTCAACATGTTTACCACTTCAAGTCAACTACCAAAAACTTTGCCATTACTTTTTAGTGGACCATTTTTGCTAGTTGCAGACTATTTTCCGACACTTGGTTTGACATTGAATTAGATGTGGAGGCTATATTGGAGAGATCATTCTCTAAATTTCGAGTAGCATAATCAATATTAACTAAATTTGAAGGAGTTTTGGGTTGAGGTTTTGTGTTACTTTTCAATATCTTCTTCTTGAGCTTTTGTCCCATGGAAGCATAATTCAAGGGCTATTGATTAAAGTGATTCAATCTTAAAGTTAGATTATAATGTATATGTTTTCTTTTTCTCTTTTATAAGATGTAAAATGTAGCCGCCTATCTTACACATTAAAGTAGTAAGGTGATCCAAAGAGATACAACCTACGTAATAAAACTATGGCACTACAAGAAATAATGTTTCCTTCCACATTTAACTTTGCTTCCATCGACACTTATAAGTATAGGACCAGCAATTCCCTACACTTTGGTTAAAGTGTAGGGAGCAGGGGTATGGGGATATTTTTGCTACACTTACTACAAATGTACGTAGAGAATTATTTTGCTACACTTGTTAATGAGATAGGAAAACCAATTACCCATGTGTTGGTTGTGGTTAATTTGCACTTTGCCCACACTTAGAAGTATAGAAAGCTTAAATTTTCCCTAAACTTGCAAATAATGCTTGTAATTATTATAGAATTTATATTTATATTAGACTCTATATTAATTATGAGCATTTTGCATGGATAAGTTAGTTGGAAAACTTCTATAGAAACACACTTGCACACACACACATGCACATACATATATATATATATACTTAAAAAAATTTTAATTACTGACAAGTTATATATATCAACCATATTTTATAGCAAGTCAAAATGTATACAGTACACATACAGAACCAACCTTAAATTTTATCATATGGAACAAACAAATAAATAGCATTTGCCAATTATTCCCTAAATGTACTTCTAACAATAATCATCGAATTTCCATCAAGCATCATGCTAACCAAGCCATTCTACATCTTTATATGCCACCTAAAGTCATACGGAAATGTTCACAAAATAAAACAAAAAAAGATAGATTGGAGAAATGAAATACTCACTCTTAGCATTCGACAAAATAGGGACTAAATTTCAAATCACAAATTGATGAATTTGCCAATAAGTAATCATATCTTAGTTGTTTTATAGTTGTAAAATCACATAAATTGCATTATTTCCTCTTTGCTAGATGATTATTGCATTATCTAGTTAAGTTATCAAGTCCTTGCAACTTGTCTTAAGTTTGGCCTCAGAAAATAATGCACAACCAACTATAAGGTTAGCATACATAAGCACCCCCAATTTGTTGGAGGTGTAGGAGCATACCATTGAGCACTGAACCATGTACCCATATCTTAGCAGCTAGCCAAGTCTAGAGCAATTAGATCATATTTTGAGTTCTCAAGCCATAAGAAGTTTCTCTAACATATCAAATAACTAAGTTGCAAAAACAACTTTTACATGGAATGTAATTCCAAGTGAAAGGAAAAGTTACAGAAGAAAAACAGAAAGCAAAAAGATAAATCATATAAAGAATGGCGAAGAGGTACGATGCAAGCATGAAGAAAGGCAAGGGGCATATTGCGTTTCTGTGTAAGTTGAACAAAACTATCACAATAGGCCATTGGACACACAAAAGTTAAAGAAGGTCATGCCTATGTTTCTCCAATAAAGTAGACACATAAATTTATAGGTATGTAGGATATGAGAACCGTGCTCAACATGGCAATCTAAGAGGGTGTTTAGCCAAAATTTTACAAAAACATTTGTACTTATTAAAAGCATTTTTTCCAAAAACTGTTTTTATATAAATTCATAAGTGTTTGGCCAAACTTCTAACGAAAGTACTTTTTAGAAATTTAAACTGTTTCGTCTTGCTTTGGGGGAAACAATTTGCATTTCATTGTGCATATATAACTTCCTCTTCCTTTTCATTCCCCTCCCCTGTGGCTTATCTACGGAAGCAACTAGCGAAGATTATTATTGAGAAGTCCTTTAACTCCTTAGTAGCTAAGACCATTACCTAAATTCTAATTTCATACTTCAATTTATAGAAAACTATGATCTCATGAGCACTCCCCGGGGAAAAAAAAGAGAGAGATATGTTTAACATAAGAAATAAAAAGAGAGGAAAGAGAAACCGACAAGCATATTATAATTTACCAGAAACACCATATCAAAGTTGGTCACTCTATAGTCATTACTCTTTTAATTCTTTTCGTATTCGCTTGTTTATCGCATATGAAGCATAGATTGAGTGGGATTCTATGTCAATTTTTCACTTCTCTTTTTTTTGGAGGGAGGAGGTGTTATAAGCGGTTTCATATCAAATTTGGTAAAAGAAATTTATAAAACTAGCATTGCCTATTCGATAATTAGATTCATGCTAGAATAACGTTATTGTGGGCCATAGACTTAATTTACAATGAGTAATTTCAATTGAGGAAGGTTAGAAGTCTTTAAGGAGAGAGAAGCTCAACTAGAGATAGGGGCTGGCAAGGAGAGGAGGGAGAAATTCTAAGAAAGCAAATACGACGGACCTTTATGTATGAGGTAGGAAGGAATTAGTTGTATTCATAAGGGCTTAACACTCAAAGAAATAAAATAAACGCTTTACCGCACCTATTAGTAAGCAACAGAAATAAAAGCACTAATTTGGTACTTCTGCTTTTGGGGGCTCTTCTCCTTAAAATCATTTTTCAAAAGCTGTTTTTTACTTTTAGAAAAATGGGTGTTTAGCCCAATTTCTATTTCAGAATGCTAAAACCAGTTTCAAAATCAAGGACAAACACCCACTAAGAAGAAATAAGAGCTATTAATTCTAAATTGAATGACACTGAAAAGGAAAAAAACTCACAACAGTAGAACTAAAACTGTTAGCATCTCTTCTGAACAACACAATAATGACATCAAAGTTGAAGTGGAAAGCATGAGTAAGAGAGTGAGAGACAGAATTCCTAAACTATTGGGAAAATATTTTTTTAAAAAAGAGCATCATAAACTATGATTTCAACAACTGTAATTACAACAACAACAGTAGCATGGTGCAACAACAACAGTAGCTACATGCCTCAACAAGCATAGCACACAAAGCATCACCAAACCATATATATGTCCAAGTAATATATGCATGTCCAATTTGTCACATAGTGGCTAAAACCCAAGAACATGTTCTATTTTGGTATGTGTAGCCTATTATAGTTAGGACATTTTCATATCACCACAATTTAACCAACAATCAGTTGTACCAACCAATAAGAGAACTTCTATTTGATCCCTTCTTTCCATATTATCAATAGGAACCATTCCCAAGATAAAAAATCAAAGATTATATTCTTACCGGGTTGATCATGAGTAGCCATCAACTTATCCCAAATGATCTTACTCTATATATCCTTGTCCACCCTTTGTTTCCACTCATTAAAAGCCTATAACAGAAGATGTTTTACTTCCTACTTACTTTGCATAAAAGTACAGGGCCAATCAAACCATAAAAGTAAGAAACCATAGGTTGTACATACAATGACACCAAGAAACAAATGAGCAGACTGTCTTTTCTTTGGAGTCCTAAAATTTCTTACCGTATCTGGATTTTTCTTAATCACTTTATTAACTAACTTATCGATCGCAACAAGATCAAGATTAAGAATAATTAAAATTAAATCATATAATGGAGATATTTAAGAAGGAAAAGCAAATATGACCACATAATTATATCAAAAGAAGAGGAAAAAAATGGTTGTCCAGTCATTCGTACCTTTCTTTAATGACTTACTTGACCAGATGCAGGCTAATGTTGTATCATAGTTGTTTGCTTTGTAGACAAATTGATACCATACTGAATACACTCAATTAGAGTCAAAATAAGGGCAAAAAAGTCTAGAAACCTACAAAACACTGAAAAGAACCATATCCAAGCATAAAACAAGAAAAGGAGCATAGATTATAACATAAAGTGCATAATTCTCCCTGAAAAGGTAGCTGAATGACCCAAAAATGGAGTGCATTAATTCATCTATCAAATCCCACCAAGTTGGCTTTACTACCCTTTTCTCCTTTTTGGGGGTGTATGGGGTTGCAAAATGTAACCGAAAAACAGTCAATATACCTGGGTTTTCAACCTAGGTTTACGTATCATCCTCCAACAACATACTAATTAAAAGCTAAAACGAAATGATACCTACACATTCTCTACCTAAGCCGTATCGCACCCCTATCTTCTTCATCCATACCACCCTCATGCTGAGCCATGTCACTCCTACCATATTCGTGCATCCCAAAAGGATTATTAAGTATCCACATCGTATCAATATCACTAAAACTACTTTCTGATTGAGTATTTGCAATACTATAGACTTTGTCAT